>CAUYQG010295648.1:0-65104 GCA_963574415.1 Tarsius wallacei
AACCGTCACATACGCACAGGGTGACACTCTTCAAGGGCAGCCTGAGCTACTCCCCACAGATGTGTGGATGCCATATCTGGATTCTGCATAGCCACTTGTGGCCTCTATTGGTTTTGTATACAGTGCGTGAATAAACATAACGTTCTTGTTATTTAAACCTCTCACAATAGAAGAAATAATCCAGTATCTTTGCTGTGATTCAGAAACAACACAAAGACATACCCCATGGTGTTTCAGGTTTAGAAACCATCACAAAAAGCCTTTTGTGATCTGTGACAATGGTCTTAATTAAGAACTGTGCTTCTTCTCTAGAAGAAATTTTTAAGGGGAAAAAAGAGAGAAAATGAAGGAAAGTGTAGCTACATTCCAACCTACAAAGGTTAGTAGCACCAAACAATTTTGTTTCTAAGTTGATATCCATTTGTGGAAATCCTTCATCTTTGAAAGTAGTATAAGATCATCCTCCCTCTGAAGCAGAGACTGAAAGTTTCAGTGGTTCTTGGACAGGTTTCAAAGTGGACAGGAAGGCCCCTGGCGGTCCTGGAGGCGAAGGTTGCCAGCATGAAAAGGGTCTCTAAAGGAACACTCACTGCTTCATGATGTGGTCTTCACTTAGTTTGTTCTGGGCTCTGGGTGGGAGGCAGGTGGGACTGCCTGCTGGGCCACCCTCCCTCACACCTGTGAGCAGGTCAAGTGGGGGTGCGGGTCCTTTTCAGTTTTTCTCCAACCTTTGCTTTCAGGAGTCCCCCTCACCCTCCTCATGGTGACAGTGATAAAGTATCATGTGTGGAGACTTTGGAGTCAGACAAAGGTGTTCGAGTCCTGTCTCTGCCACCTGGGGAACTGAGGTGTCTGTGGCAAATCAGAGACTGAGATTCAATTCTGCCTGACTCCCAAGTCTGTCTTCCATCTGCCACTGTGGCTTCAGCCACCCTCCCCACCTACACCACCACAAAGGGCCTCACTATAGTCTTCATACATGTGTGAAAACAATCTCTAACAGACTGGAAGCTTGGGCAGTAAGGATTTATTTAATTTTGGGGAAATGTAGAAGTGAGGAGAAACCTTGATTCATGTGATGTGTTTATTTGCTCAAACTCAAAATAAAAGAAAATATAAAAATCAGAAACTGGAGAGGAGCAAATGTCTTGAAACATGCGTTGGGTATTTGCAGTTATGTCTCTGGAAACAATAAATAAAGAGTCATAAATGAAAGGGCTTGACCCTGCAGAGTGCTCATTTACTAGGAGTGTGTCATATGCAAACACACCTGAACGCCATTCAGTGGAATAGCAGGCATCAGCGATGGCTAAACCTCATAGCATTGCCATCATAATAAAATAACTTCTTTTTGTTGTTCAGTTTCCTTGATTTAAACCTTATAGTTGGCAGGACATGGTGGCTTATGTCTGTTATTTCAGCTCTTTGGGAAGCTGAGGAAGGAAAATTGTCTGAGGCCAGGAGTTTGAGACTAGCCTGGGCAACAGAGCAAGGATTCTGTCTCTTAAAAAAAAAATTAACTATGTGTGGTGGTGCCTGTAGTTCTAGCTACTTGGGAGCCTGAGGCAGGAGGATTGCTTGAACCCAGGAGTCTGAGGTTACAGTGAGTCATGATTGTGCCATTGCACTCCAGCCTGGGCAATAGAGTGAAACACTGATGCAAAAAACAAACAAACAAAAAACTAGTAACAAATGAATAGTTAGTGTTGGAAAAGTTGGGAAAGGTCAGCTGAACTCACTGGAAGATGCATTGATTTTTTTTCCCCAGCTACTAGGACAGAGTTTGTGAACTTCTTTCCAGTCAAAGGTCACCCAGAGCTCTACGGTTGATGAACTTCATGTCTACCTAAAGGGGAGCCCAGAGCTCTATAGTTGGTGAACTTCTGTCCACCTAAAGGGCCACCTAGAGCTCTCCAGTTGGTGAACTTCTGTCCACCCAAAGGCTGCCCAGAGCTCTACAGTTGGTGAACTTCACGTCCACCAAAAGTTCACCTAGAGTGCTATAGTTGCTGAACTTCTGTCTACCCAAAGGTCACCCAGGGCTCTCCAATTGGTGAACTTCTGTCCACCCAAAGGCCGCCCAGAGCTCTACAGTTGGTGAACTTCTGTCCACCCAAAGCTCTACAGTTGGTCAACTTCTGTCTACTGAAAGGCCATCCAGAGCTCTGCAGTTGGTGAACTTCACATCCACCCAAAGGTTGCCCAGAGCTCTACAGTCAGTGAACTTCTGTCCACCCAAAGGCTACCCAGAGCTCTACAGTTGGTGAACTTCATGTCTACCCAAAGGGCATCCAGAGCTCTACTGGACCCACACTCAGCTCTGCATGCTTAGTTAAAATGAATCATTTTAATTTTGTATCGATTTTTCTACTTAAATAATAAATTCATTTGGTGTTGCCACTTATTGCTGAGGATGACTGTCTTCAGAGCCTTGCCCGTGTCTGTGAAGCTTCCAGAGTGAGTCACAACCACACTCTGAAGAGGTTGCTCATTCTGTCTAGATCTTCTGCATTTATAGTTACAGCAATTTTCCTTTCTATAAAGAAACCTCGTTTGACATCTAAATAGGCGATCGTACATCTCATATTTCATCTGAATCTCTTCTCGTGTTAGGGTCCCGGCAGTCTTCATTGCCGTCTTCCTTTGCTTTCTTTTCCTTAGAGAAAATGATCTCAGCCTAGGCCCAAGGATTGGACTGATGTTGTTCTGTGAGCTTCCTCAATTGTGCATGCACCTTGGTACAACTTTTTTTTTTCAGTTGAAAGAGAGTTCACTAATTTCATCAAATTTTTAAAGAGGTCTGGGAACAAAGGGGGGCGGGGCAACATGGGTTTCCAGTCTCCAAGACTTTCCCATGACCTGTAAGTCCACTCACTGTCTTGGTTGTTAACTCCCTTGGCAGCATCTTTGGTTCTCATAGGTCCATACAGGTTTCTTCCAAGTTTCTGATCACTCCCACTCAGAAAACATATATAGATTATATAAATTGCAGCATCTTGCAAGCTTTAGAAAACTACGAAATGAAATACTCAAATCTTGGATTCTTTTCCCATTTCTGATAAAGATGTCTACACCATGTACTTTTACAAATCAAGACTATATCTGGAGGACTGGGTTCAATCTAGTCACATGAATTGGCACAAAACGCATGTTGAAGTCAAATTCTCTCCTCAATTAAAGAATAATATAGGCTGGGCACGGTGGCTCATGCCTATAAAACCAGCACTTTGGGAGGCTGAGATGAGAGGATTGCCTGAGCCCATGGGTTCGAGACCAGCCTGGGCAACATGGCGACATCTCGTCTCTACAATAAATCAAAAAATTAGGCAGGCATGGTGACATGTGCCTGTAGTTCCAGCTACCTGGAAGGCTGAGGTGGAAGGATCGCCTGAGCCCAGCATGTTGAGGCTGCAGTGGCCATGAGCATGCCACTGCCCTCCAGACTGGGCAACAGAGTGAGACTCTGACTCAAAAAAAAAAAAAAAAAAGAATAATATATTAGGCTGGGCAAAGTGGCTCATGCCTGTGATCTCAGGGAGATTTTGGAAGACTGAGGCTTGAGGCCAGGAGATTGAGATCAGCCTGGACAACATAGCAAGACCTTGTCTCTATAAAAACAAAAAAAATTGCTGTGTGTGGTGGCTGACTCCTGTAATCCTAACACTTTGGGAGGTCAAGGTGGGAGGGTTGTTTGAGCCCAGGAGTTCAAGACCAACCTGAGCAACATAGGGAGACCTCATCTCTATAAAAAAAATCAAAAAATTAGCCAGACATGGTAGTGTGTGCCTGTAGTTCCAGCTACTTGGAATGCTGAGGTGGAAGGATCACCTGAACCCAGGAGTTGGAAGCTGAGGTGAGCTGTGATCATAACACTGCACTTCAACTTGGGCAACAGAGTGAGACTCCAACTTAAAAAAAAAAAAATCAGAAAAACCAGCTGGGTCTAATGGCACATACCTATAGTCCCAGCTACTTGGGAGACTGAAGCAGGAGGATTGCCTGAACCCAGGAGGTCAAAGATGCCGTGATCCATGATTGTGGTCACTTTACTCATGCCTGGGCGACAGTGAGACTCTGACTCCAAAATTAAGTAGGAAATGATATATTAGATATTTCATAATAGCTAGTAGAGAAGGTTTGAAATGTTCCCAACACAAAGAAATGATAAATGTTGTAGATACTGTAAATAATACCCTGGTTTGATTATTACACATTGTATACATGCATCAAAATATCACATGTACCCCATAAATATGTACAATTATTATGTATTAATAAACTTTTTTTTTTTTAAGAAGGCAATGATGTCTTCATCACGGAAAAAGCCCAGATGCCCACTCCTCACGGTGTGGGGGTGGGGACAGTCAGTCCCAGGAAAACTTCCCGACTCTGCCTGCAGGTGTCAGCACAGGTCCATACATGGCCCTGTCTCCCAACCCCCGCCTGTCCATTCATAAAGTGGAGGGTGATTTGTGGTTGCCCCCTGTGATGGCGCAGGGAAACAGCCATCTTTGCTTGTCTCTGTGCTAGATTTGTTTTTCTAATTTCTTTTTACTTGAAGGTTTACCAGCTGCTTTATTGCCAGAGCAAGGCTTCCTTGCAGTCTCCCTTCTTTTTCCTCCCCCTCTCTGCTCCCTTCCTTTTTGTTCCTAGAGACAATCAGTGTCTCTGGTCCCAGCTGCCACTGCTGATTTTTCATTACAGTTTAATTTAAAACTGGGATTGGAATGGAAATGTCTTTTTGCCATTTGGGGTTTGTGAGGCCTGTGGTTTTATTGCCAGAGGCACAAATGTTAGTTACTACTGTTTTTCCAGAGTTTGCTGGGGAGGGTGGGGGTTGTGGGAGGGAGGGAGGGAAGACAGACAGACTGGCCTAGCAGAAGAGGGTGGGAAACTGGAGGGGAAGGCAACATTATCTGGCGAATTGTTTTGTTGGATGTTTTGAAGAAGAGTTGTGTCCCGTGGAGGAGAAAATCGTGTAGCATCTCCTCAAATGTGTGTTTTTTTTGCAGGTTAAATATTTGTCAACCCTGGAAAAGAGGAGGCTGAGCAAGGGATGATTGCACTGACAAAATTTGGGGCTGGCACCAGCGTAAAGAAGATAGTTTTCTTTTTAAGTAATAGTAACATCTTCCCAGCTTTAAATGGGAACATCCAAGGAAGAACGAAACGGTATACAACCTCAGAGGGAACAAACTATTTCTATATTTACATGCCTTCATCTGAAAGGAGACATCAGGCATCTATCTCCACTGGCTTCTGTTTTCTCTCTTTTTGTATTTCTTGGGCTCGAGTCCTAGGGTGTATTTATGAGGCTCCCTCCAGCCATGAATCCCAGTCCAGCTACACAATGTTTCCTGTAATGTCCTAGAAGGTTCTTAGTGACTTATTGTTTTGATCAGATTACGACCACACAGTCCTGTACAATTGATCATGTCTTCCCCTACCTGAGTGTAAAATTAGGAAGGAAGGACATTGCAATTTGAAAGTGACCCTGCAGGAGGAGGCGGAGAGCAGCTAGGAGCTTGCACGCCTTCATTTAGGTATTTAGCACTGATGTTGGAAGCCGTTGCTTCCTGCTTGTGGAGGAATCTGCAGAAACCACAATGTCTTATCTGTCATGCTAAAAACAAGTACTGTCTCCCCTCCCAGCAAGAGTCCCACTCCTGGATACACCCGTTTCAGATGCCAAGTGGAATGCCCCATTATCACACTGAGTCCTTGCATGAGGAAGCATTTCAAACTCAGCTCCAGCTGACCCCGGGCGTCCCTGGGATTGGAGTGTCTGCCCAGGGAAGACACATCTCCCACACAGAGTGGCTCCAAGACTGGGGCATCCTGTGGGGTGCGTGGCCTCTGCTGCCAGCCTGTGCATTTGTGTGCTCTTGGCTAATCGGGACTTTTTATCCAAAAGCGCATGTTTTTAGTGGCCTGATATTTCAGGCACTGCCCCCAATACACCCCACCTACTCCTTCCACTTGCCTGGGGTATTCTGTTTCCCTGCTGGAGGGAGGAGAGAAGTGGCTGAACCCACAGAACTCTGGGAGACACATTTCCACAACTGTAGGGATGGAAATCCCTTGTGAGTCCTTTGCAACTCACAAGGACATTCTAGAAGTTGGAAGCCCTCACAGAAATGGAGACATCCTCATCTCTGTAGTTCAGGGGTCATTCCCCCTTTGTGGGGAAAGAAAATCATACAGTGGAAACCATCTCAACCCCAACAGTGCTCAGCCTCCACCCCCAACGACAAGAACAACAGATCTCATCCCACCCAGGGCCTACTCCGGGTGCGGGTATCTCCAACACACCCTTGGCCACTGGGTGGAAACCTGTGGCTGAGTCTTGCAACGTGGTACTGAGCGTTGTGTAGAGGAAATGCCTTCCCCGAGCGCTGAGCCTTTTGGGAGCTGATGGACGTCGGAAGAAGCTGGTGTTTTGTGTGCATGAGTGCTCTGAGTGTGCCTTCAGTGGGTCAGCCGGCCTCATGGTGTTTGTTGAACCTAGCTGTAGCCTCCTAGGCTGGCCTGCACATGTTCCAAGGAGACGGGTCCCACCTCTAAATGCCTTCTCGCCTGCTCTAAGATGCCACATGTTGCAGCCACGTTGCAAAGCAGCCACTTTTTCTTTCTCTGTTTGCTGAGGTAGATGCAGAAGGAACTGTGGCTTGAGCATGAGTTGTCCTGTTGGACAGGATAATGGGTGTTTGATCTTGTTTTGTGCCACAGGAATCTCTTCAGAAATCTCTTGGAAGAATCTCATAAACCTATGTGAGTGGTCACATATGAGATCCATTAACTCCTCATTTCTGCTTGTTCTTAGCAAATTTTTGTCTGGTGACAACATATGAACTTTGGAGTGTTTTTGTTTTGCTTCACACCACAAGAGAACTCTGTTGACTGGCTTTAGTTTTGAGAAAATATTTAGTTAAAAAACAGGCTGTGGTTGGAGTGAAACAACTAATTGCAAGCAAAGCTCGGTGGAACATTTGGTTTGTGGGGAAGCAGGAGAACGTTTTCCTCGGGTTTCCGGGGGATTCCAGAGTTGCCAGCGTTCTGGGAAGACTTCTCGTTCTCTGATGAAATTGAGTAAGGAATCTGGATCTTCCTCCTGTCTCCATCTACATCTCACGGTGTCGCTTTGGGAGTGGGAAGGGTCTCTCTTAGTTATTAAATATTTATTTTCTAAATATAGGACAAGGCTGGGCGTGGTGGCTCAAGCCTGTAATCCCAGCTCTTTGGTAGGCAGAGGCGAGAGGATCGCCTGAGCCCAGGGTTCAAGACCAGCCTGGGCAACTTGTAGACCTCATCTCTACAATAAATCAAAAAATTAACTAGGTGTGGTGGCTACATGCCTGTATCCAGCTACTTGGAAGGCTGAGGCAGAAGGATTGCCTGAGCCCAGCAGGTTGAGGCTGTGGTGGCTGTGAACGTGCCACTGCTGCACTCCAGCCTGGGACACAGTGAGACTCCGACTCAAAAAAAAAAAAAAAGGGATTGTCAGTAGTGGGACACTGCCAGGGGCAGGGGGGCACATGACATCAATAAGGGTACCCATACTTTACCTGCATGATGACCACATATGTACCTTATCCTCATTTGTACCCCACATTTAAAAAATAAAATAATTTTAATAAAAGTTTGCTGTATGCTTAAATACAGGGTAAAACAACAATGTACTCTTCTGAGAAACATGTCAATATCCTTAGATTAAAAGATGTTAAATAATTACATCATACCAATATTTGGAACTAGAGTTACTCATGTACCACAAAAAAACAGATTGGAGGATGTTAACTCAAAGAAAGAAGACGGACAGAAATTTGGGAGAAAATTGGCTTTTATTCTTCTGTTTTAAGTAATTAATAAATGAAACACAACAATCAGCACTTTCACCCATAGCCAGCATCAGGGGACTTCAAACATTGCCTTTGAAGCGGGCCCCAGCAGGGAGAACCCACTGTTCAGGCTACTTTATAGTGGTAATATACTGTCTGGGAAAAACAGATGCCAAGAAATTGCGCAGATTTAATCTCTGAGCATCTGAAACCCTAAAACTTCAGGGGGCCAAGGAAGGTCCCAGCCTTTTGATTTTTTTCCCCCTAAAAAAAATGGCCTAAAGTATTAAATTGAAACAGGCACTTCATTTCTTTCCTTCATTTCTCCCTTCACCTCAGGAGACCTACGTTAAATTCCACTTAGATCACAGCTAGACGTGGGTTTGATGGTCTCAAGCCACCTTTTAACTGTACGCTCATCCCATAAATAGAAGATGAATAAAGATGTCAAACTTCATCCATACGATATTCTGACACACGTGACTCTCTGTCAAAGAGGGGCTTGGGTGGAGGTGAGCTGCCACAGGTGCTGTGGAGCAGGGGACTGCAGCTTGCCACGGTGGACTTCTGCACAAAGACAAGAGCATGGGGGTTGGGAGCCAACAGCTAGCGGGGACCCAGCTGTCGACGTTCTGAATGTTTACAGGAGAACAGCGGTTAGCCTGGTGTCGTGCAAATTCAATGTGGGCCACCCTCCTTAAGCCCTTGTCACCAAACCTTGTGTCTAAACGTCAGTTTTCCAGGGCAGACAAAGTAAGGCCTGTGCCTAAAGCAAGATCCAGCTCTTCCGGTTCTGAGTCAAAAGTGCATGGATACTGATTTGGAGATGTTACTCTTCAGAATGATTCGTGTATCTATGTCCCAACTAGGCCAAGACCCAGAGCCAAACACTGGAAGGCAAGGAGTACACTGCCAAATATTGATAATCCCTTCCCAGGAATACTCACGGCTATTTTTAGTTTGTTAATGTAAAAAGCAGAGATGAAAAGTGAAGTGATCCATTTCTAGAAGAAAAACCAGTCGAATCTTCATTAATAATTCCTGTAGAACGCGCCATGGGCCTTCATCTGACAGCCTGACAAGCCGAACTAAACAACAGAGACTGTAGGAATGTAAAAGACATAATCTTAACACCAAGCCTTCTGAAGAGTTGGCTGTCATTTCACATTAAAGGCAAAGGGTAAAAACCTCCCTTGAACAGACAGAGCTTGCGGCATGATTATAGGCTAAAATTTAGTGAGGAAGAAAAGGCTGACATCAGAGTTAGTAAATGGTGCTGTTTCAGAGTATTGAACAGCTAAGCTTTCTCCCTGTGACTGGCTAGAGATTTTTGAGAGTGAAAGACACAGTGTGGGTCTGATGAGATGCCATTTAGTGATTCTTAGGCCTGGAGACAAATCTTCATTATCAATAGAGACTTACTGTGTCATGAGTGTCAGGCTCACAATTGCGCAAAAACTCACTCGAGGATCTGGGCTCTGCTTACATTTCTAGAGTGGTTTATACTTCCTGATGTCTTCCTGTGCGCATCTTGGTACCCCACTGGACTGTGCCGACACCATGCGACAGGCAGGGTGAATGTGATTACGCTTGTCTACAAAGGGGGAAATCATTCAGAAATACTAGGGGACTTGTCCAAGGTTAACTAGCTGGTATATATTTGGGTTGAGGCCAGATCCTGTTTTTCGGTCTTTGTACATTTGTTCTCAATGTATTGTTAAAAATAAAAACATGTACAAACAGCAAAACTTGAACAGATGAATGCCCATCAAGGGCAAAGGCTTGCAGAACAGAGTTGGAGTTAGCAGGAACAGAATGCAGTCAACATGCAAGGACTATGGGAACACATGTATGTTTCAGCTCGCTAAATGTGGGGGTGGGCTTCTTGCTCATACATGAGCAGCACTGAGGGAGCACGTGGTCTGTCATGTGGTGTTGCCTGGGATCATGTGTTAGCAAACAATCATATACTACCAGTGAATCACACTTATATGCCAGGCTCTGTTTCAAGTTCCATGCTGTGCATAGATTGATTCCTACAAGGCAGGTTTTAATATTATTCCAATTTTATTGATAAGGAACTCATGACTTTATCTGCCAGAGTACTTATCTAGGAACAATTCTGCAACAAGGGTAGGAAGCATTGCAGAAGTCTACTGGGGCCAGCCTTTAAAACAGCCCACTTAAAATCTCAACCTACAGAGTAAGAGGGAGAGAGAGACAGAGACAGACTGAGAGATAGAGAGAGAGAGAGAGAAAGAGAGAGAATAAGAAAGTGAGAGCAAAAGAGAGAGAAAAAGAGAGGGAGAGAGAGGATAAGGGAGAGAAAACAAGAAAGCAAGCACGAGAGAGAAAAAGAAGAAAGAGAGGGAGAGAAAACAAAGTGAGAACAAGAGAGAGAGAGTGAAAAAGAGTGAGAGGGAGAGAGAGAGAGACAAAGAGAGAAAGCAAGAAAGTGAGAGCAAGAGAGAGAAAAAGGGAGAAAAAAAGGGAGAGAGAGAGAGAGAGAGAGTGAGAGAGAGAGGTGGACCGGAAGGCCTCACTCTCTCCTGTCTCTCACTTTATCAATATTTCCTGAGCACACCCTGTCATGTGCCCCTTGTGAATAACCCTCCAGTTCTTCTGGAGCAAAGGTTGGCCTGCAGCTTTCTCCTCTTCCTGCCTGCTGTCGGGAGAGGAAATCACAGCTCTCAGAGGGACCTGACACCGGGGAACTGGATAGCACCAAAGGGTCAGGGGTAAGAATGCAGGGGACGGTGAGAACTCCCAGACAGAGTCCAGCCGAGCTGGGCAGGAAAATCTCCTTCACACGTGGCCCTCCTGCTTGCTATCTTTGGTTCCTGCAGGAAAGAAAATTGCAGCAGATCCTGCCATGACCGCAATGTACATACAGCCGTCCAAACTGCTGGAGAACAATCGAGGGCCTTGGGGAGGCACACTCCCAGACTGCGGATTTGCTGACCTCCCATGCACAGGGAAGCCAGGAAATGCCACTGGAGTCCTGTGGTGTTGGTGAAATAACACCAACATATGTGTAATTCGTGATCGAGCTCTATGGATCTGATAACCAAGAGGGCAAATCATACTGTGCGTGGTCACAATGGCGTAGGGTGAAGACACTTCATGAGAGAAGCACGTTGTACATCCAGTCCAGGAAGTTCCCTTGGGTGCATCTCTTCAAGTCTAGGCTGCCGGCCCTGCTAGGGATGGGGTACAAGGCATGCGCTTCTCCATCTGCCTCGGCTGCTTCTGCTCTGCCATGAGGATGTAGCTTTTGATGAGACACACCTTTCCTATAGAGGTCAGTGTGTCCTGATGTCCATCTCCCAGCCCTTTTTGCTCAGGCTTCAGGTCCCCGAGTTACAAAAGGCCAATCACATACAGGTAACAGAATGACAGACCAGGAGGTCCCTGGCTAAAGGGTTGGCATTGATTGTTTTGCTAGTGGTGTTTCCAATTCCCCCAAACATCCACTGAGAATTACATATGTGGAGTGCAAGGAGGAGGCGCCGTTATTAACTGAGACTTTCTCTCCTATAGCAGAGAATGTCGCTGTCTATTAACAAAGCCGTGTGCTCCTAGAGCATGGCATTGTGTGGGTCATGGAATTCTGAGCCCAGAATGGGCACTAGAGATCATCTGGTCAATCTCTCACTTTAAAGAAGAAGAAACAGGCCCTGTGAGGCTAATCACATACTCCAGGAAGGTCGTTTAGTTAGTGACAGAGTCAGGGCTCTATCTACCCCCACTATGCCAGGCTGACAAATTAGCAAGTTTTAAATAGCTTCTAACACCTCGGGAGCCAGTGTGAAGTTCAATCTGCACTGCCTTGAGTGTGCATGGAATTTAAGGCATATTTAGTGGCCAGAGGCTACGGGCAGGCTCTCTTTTAAAAATGCAAATTGCTATCTACTAAATAAAATGAGCGCAAGTTTGAGGAAGTTTGTTCAGCCGGAGCTAATAGGCACTAGTGTTAATTAGTCCAAAGGCACAGGTCCGATTTCCACAAGGGCCAATTAACTCCACACAATGGGGGAAAAAAGACTGTTTCCTAGACTTGGACTGTACCCCAAACTCAGCCAGCTCAGTCCCCAGGGGAAACCAGGTGAGGCAGTGAGAATGACACAGCACAAATCCCCATTTCCTGCTGGGAAAGCAGGGCAAGGCGTTTCTCAGTGAAACCACCTTCCTGCATTCAGTGCAGATGTTTGTCAAGAGTCTTGTGAGGACTGAAACATGGACAGATTAGGACCTAAGAGCCAGAAAGGACAAGTTATCTTTTTCTTTTTTTTTGAGTTAGAGTCTGTCTCTGTCACCCTGGCTGGAGTGCAGTGGCATGCTCACAGCTACTGCAACCTCAACCTGCTGGGCTCAGGTGATCCTTCTGCCTCTGCCTTCCAAGTAGCTGGAACTACAGATGTGCACCACCATGCCCAGCGAATTTTTTAATTCATTGTAGACATGAGGTCTTGTCAAGTTGGCCAGGCTGGTCTTGAAGCCCTGGGCTCAGTCAGTCCTCTCATAACCGCTTCCCAAAGTGCCGAGATTACAGGTACGAGCCACCGTACCCAGCTAAAAAGATAACTTGAATGGCAGATGAGGCATGCATACTTACCTCCATCCTGTCCTAAAATTCCATTACAATAATAAAGTATTTTTAAAAGGCTGAGCACGGTGGCTCACACCTGTAATCTCATCATTTTGGGAGGCGGAGATGAGAGGATTGACTGAGCCCAGGGCTTCAAGACCAGCCTTTGTCTCCACAATAAATTTAAAAAATTAGCCAGGTGTGGTGGTGTGTGCCTGTAGTTCCAGCCACTTGGAAGGCTGAGGTGGGGAGGATTGCCTGAGCCCAGCAGGTTTAGGCTGCAGTAGCCATGACTGGACCACTGCACTCTCTCTGCTCTCTGGACCACTGCTCTCGCCTGCATGAGAGTGAGACTCTGAATCAAATCAAATCAAATCAAATAAAAATAAAGTTATATTTTTAAACCAAGATCAGGTAATGAGAGGTTGCTGATTCAAGAGCTGGAAATATGTCTCCTGGACTTTCCACCAAACAAGACAACACAGCTTCTCACAAGCACAGAGCTGCCCCTTGACCAACACACAGAGGAAAATAAAGGCATCTGCCTGCCTGGATGTGCCAGGTTACTGCCCAGTTGGAAAGCGGCTTCTTTTCCATGATAGGACCAAAGATAAAAAGAGAAACACACGGTCACTATTCAGCTGCAGTTTTCTTGGGCAAAACATAAACAGGCGCAAATTAGAAACCTAGACAGTCCCACCGGCTGAGGCTTCAGCCCTGTCTCATGTGTCAAAGTCCAAGACAGGTTGATAAGAAGACAGGAAGGAGGGACGAGTGACCATAGTTGAGTAGGAAAACGAGAACACATGTGTGGGCTTGTCACAGGCTACTTCCGCATCTGTCTGACCTATCCAGTTAACGACTGTCACGTTTTAGACCAGGCTAGTTTGTGCTATGGTGACCTGGTTATCCAGACAGGCTCTGTCCTTTATGGAAGTAACCAAGAAGTTGTTGATAGCAAATGTAAAGTGGTCAATAGAAGGCACCGGGTGGCATGGTCGTGAACTGGAGCCAAGCAGCTAAGTTGTCACCTTGAACCTCCCAGGAGGTAACAGCCAAGACACCACAGCACTCCCCCAGAGAAGTAGATTTGGAGCACCAAGGCAGAGATGGTGCCTTGTTCAACTGGTTTTTTTTTGACGATGTGAACACATTCACCATTGTCCAAAGAGATTTATATATGTTGCTACACAACTCAGCCAGCGTTTAGATTGAATTCTATTTAATTTGAGAATTCCTGGCCATAATGCAATGAGTTTGGGCAACTTCTCTTTGATCTTACCTAAGGTGTTTTATGAAGTGCTTATGGTTTCGGTGAAACTTACATTCATAACCGAACAGAAAGCCACCAAGACAAGCAAGGACAGCTTCTCAATGCACACGGTGAGACCACTCCTCCCTTCTGTCTTCTGGTGTCTAACATCCATTTGGAAGGGAGTTTCTCTCACTGGGCCTGTACCAGAGGCATGATCTCATCTGACTGTTCAGGGTTAGCTCAATAAGGATAAGAATTACAAGTGAGAACCTACCGACAACCTGAACAATCAGGTTGTCGTAAGATCTAAGCTAAAGTGGTAACAGAAAGGTCAAAGGTGTTGACAGAATCTCAGGCATCATCTAGTCTAGCCCTTCCAGTCTATCTTCCACATCTCTGTTTATAGGAAATGTACTCCCCCCAACCCCACGGAAGCCCATTCATTCTAGTTTTGGCCAGTTCTAATTGTGATCAAGTTGTTCCTTAAAATAAGGAACACCTTCCCATGCAACTGCAAACCACTGGCCCTGGTCCTTCCCTCTAAAACCAAAAACATAAGTTAAATCTCTGCCACCTTATAGCCTATCATGTATTAAAATCCAGCTACCTTTAGTGTCTGAACTTATTCATTAATTCATTTAGTTGCATTTTCTAGTTGTTGTTTTTTTAAGCCGAAGTCGCGTTCTGTCACCCAGACTAGAATGCAATAGCACGCTGACGGCTACCACAGCCTTGACCTGCTGTGCTCAGGTGATCCTTCCACCTCAGCCTTCCAAGTAGCTGGAATTATGGGCGTGTGTCACCATGCCCAGCTCATTTTCTGATTTACTGTGAGATGAGGTCTGGCTAAGTTGCCCAGGCTGGTCTCGAACCCCTGGGATCAGGCAAATCTCCTCACCTCCACCTCCCAAAAGTACTGGAATTATAGGCATGAGCCACCACACCCGGCTGTTGTGTCTTATTCAAAGTTGAATAGATCCATCTCCTCCCCTAAGGAGTCTTTAGTTCATTTGTATTCATGTCTCTTTTCCCACCTAAACTCCCTTAGCTTGCTCTGTTTTTTTCTAAAACGTGGAAGATTCACAATCTCGTTCTTATCCTCTGGACTTCACAATGAGAAACTATTGCTCATGAGGATCCACTAAGTATTAGGTCCTGGGCTGGGTCCAGTGATATTCCCAACTACCTCATAAGGTGGAAGTTATCAAATCTGTATTCATTTTGAGGAACCGTGGTGTGATATTGGTTCACACTGTGAAGCTGAGGTAGGTTAGACATTTGAACAAAGGTTCACCCCAAAACTTTCAGTCTGAGTGTGTGTTTTTTAAAAAGAAGCACTTGGAATTGAAGATGGTGCTTAGTATCTGCCTTGCTCATAGCAGAGAAGACCATCTCCTCCCTTATATGACAGCAAATAACTCCTAGCAGTAACCCTTTCTTTTGGACACTTCACTATATCATATAAAACAGTAAAGTGCGTGAAATGTATTTTCTGTCATAAAGTATTTGAAAGGATTTTAAAGATCCTTTTGAAAAAAATGTATCTAAGAGTAACTCATTTAATTTATGATTGGCAATGATTTCTTGGCAAGCAGTGTGCATACTCAGAAATTCTTATAAAATGAGAAAATCTAACCTACAAATTGTTTTCAAATGTAATGAAACTTTTATGAACACTAAATATAACAAATAATGAAGTTGACAGCATGTTACATTTTATAGATGTTTAATTAAACATTTATTAATTTCAATCTATCAGTTTTATATTTTGGAAATGGTAAATCTTTCAAGGTCTTAAAACATTTTTTTACAGGCCTTCAAAAAGAACATAGGCTGTAAGTGCTACATTGAGTGACGAAATCACACCATGTCTTTGAGATAGAAGGATCAGTACAGCCATGGGGTGGAGTATGGTGGCATTGGCTTCTGGAGGGCACATTGTTGACGTCTTTTTCTTGCCCAATGTGGCTCCTTCCTCATGCTGGAAACCAGAGAAAAGTGTCCTCTGTTGGACACAAACTTGTATGTCTTTCCTTTTCCCTTGACTGCCTCCATCTGTCTCTCTCTTGGTCAGCACCCTACCTGTGCTGAGCTGTTTCTTTACTTCTAATTGTAGATGGAAAATCATCCTGATGCACCTGGTTTTATGAGGTGACCTCTGAGGCGCTTGACACCGTGCCCTGAAAGTAAGGGTGAGTTCACTGGGATCCTTCCTAAGGAAAGAGAAAGGAAGAAGCCAGATAAATTCCCCATCCTCTTTCTCTCCTTGTGATCCTTCTGGAGAAATCCTGTTTGCTGAACAAGCATGCCCACCATGCTTCTTCCCAACATGCGAAGCAGGGCCAGCGTGGACATGTATCACATTGCATTGACTGGCATCCTTCTTTCCTTTACATCTGTTTTCCCTCACTCCCTACACCCTGGGTTTTTGTACTTTCATTCTTGCCTCTGGCTCTACTTTCAAGAGAACTGTTGATGAAAAGATGCCAAAATTTGTAAAATATTTAAGATAGTTTATTCTTGAGCCAAACTTGAGAACTTAAGCCCAGGTATACCCATCCTCAGGAGAACCTTAGAATGTGTGCCCACTGTGGGGTTTGGTTATATACCAGTTCCGAGTGGCAAAAGTTACAAAAAAATGGTAAATCAACACATGTGAGATTCTCATTGATTTGGCCAGGGAAGAAGGGACATTTCCAAGTGGGGGGGGGGGGGTGGTGGGGGGGAGCTTTTGGGTCATAGGTGAGTTCAAAGATGTCTTGACTAGTAATATGTAGTTCTTATCAGGAGATAAGATGTTTTTCTAAAACAAAGGACTAGTCTCTAGGTTTTTTGACATGTAGATGAAGTTAAGATGTGGCAGACTTCAGAGACAATAGACAAATGTCTTACAAGACTCCCTGGGAGGCAGTTATCTACAAGAGATGGCTTTTCAGGACCATAAGATACTACTTTGATTCCCTTCTTTGTTTGTTACGTGATGTTGTGCCAGAGTCATGTTGGAAAACAAAAGGGTAAGAAAACTGTTTGGTGAGTCCTTGGTTAGGAATTTGGGCTCAAGTTTATTTCTCAGAACCTGGTTAAGAGAAGGTCAACCACCAAGTTATCATTCACAGATTTTATATTGAGAAGCTTTCCTTGATCTGTTCTTGAAACTATGCCCCGGCTCTCTCTCCTGCCTGACTTTTGTTTTTGGTTTTCTTGTTTTTCCTTTTCAGCTCATCCTTGGCTATCTCTTTTGGAAGGACATATCTAGAAAATATTGAACTTCCTTTTGACTAAATATCTAAGACTGCTAAGCTAGGTTGCTCTTACCTTGTGTATATGCAGTAAGATTTTTGAACCTGATTGCCATACCTTTTATCTATCCCTGTTAAATCTGACCATTTTAATCAACTCATTATTACTCTCTCCTGTCAAAAACATTTAAAATCTAGATATAGTCATTTTCCATACTCCTCATAGCTTTGTGTCAGCCATCAATTTGATGAACTTTTCAATTTTCCCTTCATTCCCTGATGTTCATTTATACAGGCTGTGGTGGAGGAAAGAACCAGAGAGCCGCAGGAATCTGCCAGCCCTAATTCTCACCTTTTAGGCATGTTTGTTTACTTACTCATCCAGTTGTCCTCTGCCTTCAGGCTGGGTAACTCAATTCCATTCCCCAAACATACAGTCAATGAAGGCCTAATTTGGACAAGCCACAGTGTTATTCAAGAAGGTACCCATCTCAAAAAAACAAACTGGAATTTATTTATTTTAAAATGTATATTTATTCTTACATGTTTAAACTTCAGTAACCTTCACTCTCTGTTTGATGCAATACATCTACCAAGATGGTTTTTCCACTGCTCAAAGCAGTTTTTGAACTCATCCATTTTGATGCCTTTTAGTGCTTCTGCTGTTTTTGTTTTACCTCTTCCACATTGGCAAAATGTTTCCTTTTGAAGAGTATTTTAATCCAGGGAAACGAAAAAAAAAAGTCACTCGGGGTAAAATCAGGTAAATAGGGAGGGTGGGACAGAGTGGGGGGTCATGCAGGTTTTTTTGGGTCAAAACTGCTGAATACTCAGTGCAGTGTGGACAGGTGCATTGACATGGTAAAAGAACCAAAAAAATTTCCCACAAAAAAATTCACTGACATCGAATGTAGCCTCTCACACTAATGATAGCTAGTACACTGATGCCGATGGGTTCTTAGAATACATAATAAAAGGACATAACATGGAATCAATATAGCCAATGAACAGTCATTTTAACATTGCCTAGAATTGAGATGTTTTTCTAGCAGCTCACTTTAACTTACCCTCTAACCACTAGCCAAGGACAGAACAAGTTTCTCAGAGGTAGCTATTGATAATTGCTTTACAACTTCCCTCCCCAGCTTGTTTTGTACCAGTTAACTTTTCTATTTCAAGCATTTGCCTCCATCCATAAGATCCACGTTAACCTAATCAGACCTTTGTAACACAGACAGACCCCACCACCATGGCAGCAATCATGTGACTAGCCCACCCATCTGCCTGCTGTCCATCACCTGATGTCAGTACCTGCACTTACCTGCCCCTTCTTGATGATGTGGAGCAGATCATCACCCAATCACCTTAACGATCTGCCCCCATCAAAGGGGAATGTTTAAAAGCATTCGATCTCAAGTAGTCAGCCGCCATTGCTTTGCTAAACTCTGGTGTGGCCACGAGCTCTTTGAGCTATGGCCACCACCTTGTTTCCTAAGCTTTGGTCCCCTACCCTTCTTTGGAAAGGTAAACTTCTCTTCCTCCCTCTCTCTCTCTAATTTACTTTCTAAATAAACTGTATTTTCCAATCTAACTTCTGTGCAATTCTTTGCTTCTTTCACGTGGTGCCAGATTATACCCACATCCCCAGCAGGTCTGATCTAACATTCTGGAGAATCCCGCTGGGTGTGAGACCTACTTACCTAGAAGGGGAAACCTGTACTACAAGGGACTCGTCTTCAAAAGATAATTCTCAGTTTTGGGGGGTCCTCCCCATATGTCTCTTGTTGGGTGTTAGGTCTGTGGGCTGGTGCCATAGGAATAAAGCTAAGAATTGCATAGAGGGTAGAGAGGAAGAAAAAGTTTATTGTACACTTTTCATAAACAGAAAGGGGCTGAGTGCTCAAAGGCAAGTGTGGTAGTGAATGCTTGAGGTTGAAGGCTTTTAAAATTTCCCTTTTGGTGGGGGGGCTGGCAAGCATTTACAGGAGCTAACATCATGGTGATGGGGTCTGTTTTTCATATCTCTGATGACAGGATGGATGGGTGGGTCAATCATGAGCACATAGACAAAGGTGGGCCAGTACCTAAATGCGGGGGTCAGTCACGGGTGGTTAATCACATAGACGAGAAGGGCTGGGCTGGTAGCTGAAAGACAAATTCTTGAGAGAGGTTAATTTTTTTTTTTTTTTGAGTTGGAGTCTCACTCTGTCGCCCAGGCTAGAGTGCAGTGGCATACTTATGGTCATCACAGCCTCGACCTTCTGGGCTCAGGAGATCCTTCCACCTCAACCCTCTAAGTTGCTGGAACTACAGGCAGGCACCACCACGCTCAGCTAATTCTGATTTATTGTAGAGATGATGTCTCGCCAATTTATCTAGGCTGGTCTTGAACCCGTGGGCTCAGGCAATCCTGGGAGAGGTTAATCTTAATGTCTTGTGACTCACCCAGGGTTCCAGAAAAGGATTATTGTTGTCTATGAGACCAGAGAAACTCCTATTTGGGCTTTGTACTTTCATGGGGACACAAAGATTAAGAAAATGCTCAATTATTTGTTTTGGGCAGGACCAGTGGCTCATGCCAGTAATCCCAACACTTTGGGAGGCAGAGGTGGGAGGATTACTGGAGGCTAGGAATTTGAGACCAGCATGGGCAACAGAGTGAGACCCTGTCTCTACAAAAAAAAAAAGAAAGAAAGAAAGAAAAGAAAAAAATAACCAGACATGGTGGTGCGTGCCTGTAGTCTCAGCTACTTGGGAGGCTGAGAAAGGAGGATTGCTTGAGCCCAGAGGTTAAAAAAAAAAAAGAATTTCTGTTGCTGAGGGGTTTTTTTGTGTGAAGGAACTTGCCCTCAGGGCACCCTTCAAATCCCACAGAGTGGGTGGTTACCTATTTCTTCTGTATGAAATGCTGACTCTGATGGAGAAAAAGAGATGCAGTTTAAGAATGCTTTAAGAAACTTGATAAATTAGTGACAGAATAACTTTTTTCCCACTTAAAATTGAATTTACAAAGAAGGTGTGAATTTAGAAACAAAAATAGCCTCCTTCCTAAGCACCTACTGGTGTCGATAAAAATCTTTGCCAATTCACGAAGTCCTATCATGGTTGCAAATTACTCTGTCACAATAATTGTTCCCTGTTAACTTTTAAGGCAAGAGTGAGAGTTTGTTGAATGGCAAGAAGAGCATCTGGCATTTCTGGTTTCATATCTGGAATTTCAGTAAATGTCAAATACACACTTCTTAGGAGAAAAAAGGAAAAAAGTCAACAGGAAAAGAAAACTCAAAGAGAGGAAAACCATTGGAAAAATAATACCGCCTACATACTCTCAAATGTATGAAGAAATTTTCTCAAATTCACCATTGCCATTTAAAAATGACCTTTAATTTTGGTCTGAGTCAGATCCTTCTAAGAAATTGGGTGAAAACTGTCATAAGTAGCTGAAACAGGAAAAATTGCAAATCTCTGAAAACAAATTAGAAATAAAAGCCATTGAGTCAATGGCCTGGGTAATTTAGCAGGTGCCACGGTGACCTGCATGGAGAGAAAGACAAGTCAAGACATGATACGCCACCCCTGTGAGTGAAAGGCACTCTTCAAGGAAAAGCAAGATCATCATCAACAGGTGGATCTGTTGCAGAGAAAGCCATAGGTCAGCATCCACCAGGATGTTGACTGGACAGGGTGGGAGGATGTTCACTGTTTGTTGCAATTTAAAGGGTTCTGAAATTCCAGACATGCCTCCCTCCCTTTTGCTCTCTTTCCTCTTATTTTAGTGGTTTTAGTCTTACAGAATATCACTAACTCATTCTAATCCTTTTTAGAAGCAGCCAGCCTATAACTGCCTAAGCACATACATTCAACACATGCACACAGATGGGGATATTTCATACATTAAACACGTAGACCCATATGTACACAGAGGGGAATATTTCATACATTCAACACACAGATGCACATGCAAACAGAGGGGGTATTTCTTTCTTTCTTTTTTTTTTTTTTTTTGCATCAGAGTCTCACGCTGTCACCCAGGCTGAAGTGCAGTGGCACACTCTTGGCCACTGAAACCTCGACCCGCTGGACTCAGGCAATCCTTCCAATTTAGCCTTCCGAGTAGCTGGAACCACAGGCATGTGCCACCACACCTGGCTAATTTTTGATTTATTGCAGAGATGAGGTTTTGCCAAGTTGCCCAGACTGGTCTCGAACTCCTGGGCTCAGGCAATTCTCTTACCTCAGCCTCCCAAAGTGCTGGGATTACAGATATGAGCCACTGCACCTGGCTACAGGGGCGGGGGAGGGGGTGAGATATTTCACACATTCAACACACAGACACACACGCACACAGAGGGGATATTTCTTGAACACTCTGGTAGCCATTGGAAGCATGAATCCCCCCGATGATGTCTTGGTCCAAGGCAGAGCTGAGTAGGGAGACCAGCCCAAGTCAGACACTGGGGAGTCGGAGGGGTCATCTGTCTGGTCTCGGCAGCCTTCCAGTAGCCTTCTGGCAGTGGCCTCACAGGTGGGAGACCCGTGGCCTGTTCCACTACAGGGAACTGGAGGGAAAGACGATAGGAAAAATTACAGTTTGCAACTCAAATAAATCCCAGAGGATTTATGACTTCATCTTAGTACGGTATCACTGAAAGCAACACAATCCAGTTAACTGAAAGTAATTTAAAAAGCAATTCTAATCTTTACTTGTTCTCTCAAGGAACATTAAGAGGCTCCAATTTATAATCTACAGCAATACGTGGAAACTCCCCTTTCTTCTCCTTTCCAATTTATTTACACGCTCAGCACCCCCGACACATGGCCTCCAGAGCTTCTTTCCCTAAGGCCCTCTCTCAATTCTCCAGCCATGCCCGCCCCCCCCCACACCCAGCTCCCAGAAGCAACACCTGCACAGAACCTTCCTCCTTTCCCTGGGCCCAGAATGCGGAGACCCTGCGTCCCTGTCAAGACCCAGCTCCCCTCGAGAAGTTCCCTTGCTGACTCTCTCCCCTTTTCAGTTCTTTTTGTTGCATTTCCTGATAAAATACAATAGCAGTCCCCAACCTTGTTGGCATCAAGGACCAGTCTCATGAACTGGGGGTGGGGTGTGGGAAGTGGGATGGTTTTGGTATGATTCAAGCTCATTACACTTATTGTGCACTTTGTTTCTATTATTATTACATCAAAATATATAATGCAATAATTATACAACTCTCCATAGTACAGAATCCGTGGGAATCCTGAGCTTGTTTTCCCATCTGGGGGTGATGAGAGACAGTGCCACCTGAAGTGTGTTGCTTATGTTTAGTCCACTCCATAATCTCATTTTGGTTGCTGTCACTGCCGAAAACCTCGCTTCACAAAGATAGGATGTTGGAAATGGAAGCAGGCTTTTCAGTGCTGATCGGACAGGAGTGGAGCTCAGGTGGTAATGTGAGCGATGGGGAGCAGCAGTAAATATAGATGAAGCTTTGATTACTCACTGCTCACCTCCTGCTGTGCAGCCTGATTCCTAACAGCTTGGGGGTTGGGACCCCTGAAATACAGGACACTCACTTAAACTTGAATTTCAGATAAAGGATTTTTTCAGTATAAGTATACTCTTGCCCTGTGCAGCATGTCATGTGTGTGTGTGTGTGTGTTTTATTTTATTTTATTTATTTACTTTTTTGAGTCAGAGTCTTACTCTGTTGCCTAGGCTGGAGTGCAGTGGCACAATCATGGCTCACCACAGCCTCAGCCATTTGGGGTTAGGTGATCCTTCCACCTCAGCATTCTGAGTAGCTGGCACTATGGTAGATGCCACCGTACCTGTTGCTCAGGCTGGTCTCCAACTCTTGGCTTCAAGCAATCCTCCTACCTTGACTTCCCCAAGTGCTGGGATTACAGGCATAAGCCACCGCGCCCAGCCCCTGTATATTTATTTTCTAAATCTGGCAACCATATCACTTTCAAGAATATTACTCACCGAAAATTCTTGTTCGTTCAAAGAGAAACAAATAAGACACCTTTTTAGACACGTTCAGAACTACTGGGAAGGAAACTGAAGTGGCCTAGACTTCCACTGAGTGAAACAGAGAACATTTCTTGTGTTGTTACCTAGACATGAGCCACTTTGTCCAGCTTCATTCACATGAAAACGCTTGGCCAAAATTAATTTACATGTCTAGTTAACTCTGTTTACATACTCTTTGTCTAGAAGTTTAGAATCTGCATAGAACAGTACTTGATATATAATAAGTGGAACAAAATAGATCATTTTGAATGTAATTATAAGATTCTTGTGGCCAGGCTCCGTGGCTCAGATGTAATCCAGGCACTTTGGGAGGCCGAGGCGAGTGGGTTGCCTGAGTCTGCAGGTTCGAGACCAGCCTGGGCAACTTGGCAAGACCTCGTCTCTACAATAAATAAAAAATTAGCCAGGTGTGGTAGCACATGCCTGTAGTTCTGGCTACTTGGAAGGCTGAGGTGGAAGGATCACTGGCACCCAGCAGGTTGATGCTGGGATGGCCGTGAGTGTGCCACGGCACTCCAGCCTAGGCGGTGGAGTGAGACTCCAACTCAAAATTAAAAAAAAAAGATTCCTGTGTTACCTGAAAAAAATGCACCCGAAACACATATGGATAGAACTAGTTATATGTTAAATGTCTGTGGGTTTTGTCTTACTATGAGGATATCCAGATGTTGCCATGCAAATGAAGTCTGTTTAACGATCTGATCCAATAAATTACCTGCTCTCCCTCATAGCAAACCGAGATGAGAGAAGAATCTGGGAGAAACAGGTGTTTGATCTGATAACATGGAATCAGGGAGCAATTTGGTGTGTTCACCCCCCAAAACTAGTTCCAGACAGTACAACTTAGAATTTATACTCCATAGCGCCTCACCCACTCCCAAGACTAAATTAGCAAGGGGATGGTTCAAGATCTCCTAATCCCTTCCCTTACCCCTGAGACTGAGTTAACAACACCTAAGGGCAGTTTTGGCATGACCCAAAATCTAATCGTACTGATAGTTTCTTAAGGGAGAGCTGAAATGTTATAACAATCAAAGAAGCTACATTGGTACATTTAGTATAAAAGAAACCCCCGTTCCCAGAGCCACAGCCTATAACAGTTTTCTTTTCGGAGAAGTCACCTTGGAAAGTGATGGATTTATTCTAGAGATGTTGCCCCAGACATATTGGAGGCCTCTCAAGCTGCTTCCAGACCCATTTATGGGCCCCACACAAGAATCATTCTTCCTGCTTTATGGTCTCTCCTTGTTTCACCCTTAGACCATCTGAGCCACTTCACCCACCCCGCTTGGTTCTGAATGACTTTTGACCATCTCCAAAAGGTCACATCCGTCCTCTGGGGATGAAGATTCACAACCATCGGGGATATACTGACATCTCAATTAACAAGTCCCCTGGGAGCACAGCTCTTTTATAATAAAGTGCCTGTATTAAAAATGAGATGAATTCCTCATAAATCATACAAAGCAGTATGGCCCACATGTATTAGCTGGACAAAAATGCCTTCTGAGAGAGTTTCTGTTTGTCCCTGTCCTGTTCATAGATCAAGTCCACTACAAACGGCAGGTCCTCTTGTTCCTCCTCCTTGCTGAGTGCTGTGGGGGTAAAGGAAAATTTATCCCAAAACATGATTTTTGCCACAAGGCCTCTCTGACCTTCCTGTTTCCACTTAGCCACAGAGAAGCTGGTTTCCTCCCTGTTATTTGGTTATCTATTGCAGAAAAGAAGAGCAAGATCTGAACAGACCTTCCTATAAGTATAATGACTGTCTCCAAGGATCACCTAAATTCCAAAGAGAACTATTTGCAGGTCATTCTCTAGTTCCTCCATTCATTCACTCTCCAACCATGTGTTGCCCCTCAATAGAATTCCTCTCCCTTCCCCCATAACCTGTTTCACCAAAATGTAAGTTCCCATTCTTCCTCTAACCTCCAGATGGTTCCTGTAACTCACTGGGGAGTTGGGTCTTCATTCTGAAGGCCCAGTATATACACATTAAATAAAATGCATATGCCTTTTCTCCTATTAGTAAATCTGCCTCATTCCAGTGATTTTTCAGCCAACCTTTAGGGGTCAACTGCCATGACCCCACAGTGCCTTTCTGCACCCCTAACTCAGTGGCATCTTCCCCTCCCTTTGTTTCCCACTCCAACTTCAGGCACCCGATACCCACTCTACACTCCAAAATCTTGGAAAAGTTGCACTCATGGATGCATTCCCTGATTCCACTTTACAGAGAATTCATTTGTTGAAAAATATTTATTTAGAATAAATTTCAGTCGATGTGTGATTTTAACCAGCAACTTGACATATGGTTGATATTAAGATCTTTGTCTCTTGACACAGGAGAGCCAAGAATCATTAGGTATATATGGATATGTTTTAGGAAACAAGAGTGCACCTCAAATGACTGTCTACTCCGGGGTGGGGGCATAAAGCTGATTTGGGAGGGAGTGTCGGCGTGTTATCTTTTATACTCAGATGGCTCCTCTTGTCTCACAAGGAAGAGGGTGGACCAGGTTAAGGTTGTCCTGAGGACTTCCCCGCAACTGTATAAAGCTGAAGGAAGTAAATGTCTCAACACTATAGAGGGCAAAATGAAAAAGCACGTGGGACAAGGCAGTAGCTGGTTCATCTTCAAACCCAGTAAAGTATTTCTCCTAATTTGCATCACTGGCATCAAAGCCAGAAATACAATGCCTTAATATCAGCACAATGTATTTATATTCCTTTTAATATTTCTTCACCAAATTTGGGGCAATGATCTGAAAAATCCGATACACAATTACCTTAATTCTTTTCTTTTGAAAAAATAAACTTCTATGGTATTTTTCTGAGAACATCTAGCATTTAAAGGTTCTGGAAAGTGACATGTGGGGGTGATGATAGATCCTTAAATATGGTTCACACTTCTACATTTGGGGAGAAGTGAAGATGGTCCTACCACACTCCCATCTCTCTCTAGGCCATAAAAACAGGAATAAGCAAAATGATGATGTATTGTGATGATGAGTGATAATAATGCAAAATAGCAATACCTGTCTTCAGAGTAGGATGGCAGCTTCTTAGTTCATTTGTGTGAGGTGGGTTTTTATAGTAAATCTGCCTTCAGGTCTATGTGCCCTTCGAAGCCACACATCCACACACCCATTCCCAAACACACGCTCACACTCCGGGATTAAGAAGGTGACTTTGCAATTAGAATGTTGGAGATGGTGCAAAATTGGTTTTGTGCTTCTCAAAAAATTTTCCTGATTATTTTAATTGGACATGCTTATATAATTATTAAATACAGGCATTTACTGAGTGTCAAAGATTATCTGTGTCAAAATTGTAGAACACAGAACAAATGTTCATAAGTCACTATTTCCTGATGAATAGAAGTGAAATAGAAATGAAAAGCTCACACCTGTGTGTATAAATGACAGCATCTTTCTTTATCCTGAAGCAAGAAAGAAACGCCAGTAATCAGATATATCCATGTGTAAGGCAGGTTTCCATAAAATCTTAATTTTCATGAATTCCAGACCTCTTGTGAATTCAGCTCTCTGTGGAGCCCCTAGGAGTTATATCCTGTACTGGCTTCTCCAAAAAGTCTGTCTTATCTGATGTATTGAAATATAGGTTGAAAGGGGTTGAGAAAAATATCTTAACCTTTCCAGTCATGGGTTCAAAACTTCTTTCTTTGTAAGTTGCGTCTATAGGAGTCCTAGTTTTTGCCTCCAAAAAATTTGCACGCAGATGCAAACCATTCCTTTTATGATTTTATGTTTAGTAAATAGAAGAACATCCTAAAGATGATTCTAGAAAATTCCAGCATGGATGAAAAAAAATTATCATCAAGGTGGCAGGATTCACCGTTTTGACTCTTTAAATGATATTCAAGAAAATGAGAGAAAGCAATTTCTTAGGCCATGTGGCTAAATTGAGCTTCCATTTCTAGAACTGTAAGGTACTTTGAGAGGTAATGTCTGGTATGATGACTGATAAGATGACTGTATTAAAAGGAGATTTGTAAATTAATAACTGATTTCGATTCTTAACAGATTGCTAAAGGAAGAAAGGAATAATCAATGAGTGCATTTTATGTAGACTGGGAATTATAACATCTTTTTCTATACAAAACGTACTAAAAGTTTTAAATGTGGATTTCAGATATGCTAATGTTTGTATTAAGAAAAGGATGGGTGAAGTAGAATTGTAGTAATGCTAGAAGCAAGAAAACCAAAAAGGCAGCACAATGAGAAATAAGATAGTTTTGGAGAAACTGGACAAAATAGCAAGAGAACTTATTCAAAAATTCAAGAAGAAAGTGTAAAGACCAGGAAGAAAATGAGAAGGAAGGGTTATGATGAGGAGCTGGCCAGAGAGCTAAGGTCTCAGGAAAAGGAAAGCTAATTGAAGTTGTTGACGAAAATATGTCAAACTCCATAAAATATTTTAAGATGGTTTATTCTGAACTAAACACCCCTCCTCAGGAGGTCCTTAGAACGTGTGCCCACTGCGGCTGAATGGTGGCTTGGTTATATGCATTTTACGAAAGTAGAAGTGATAGGAGCTGGGCCCAGGCTGAGCCTTGTTTCAGTGGGTGACACTGGATAATCTTTTACAAGATTTAATAAAAAACCTGAACCCAAAACAAACGAGAGCTCAGTTTGCCAATAATGTCAATCTAAATAACTGAACAGGTCAGGCTGGACTCACTGTCCAACAGCGGATCAGGAGCAATACTGCAGAGACGAACGGGGTGCAGGTGCAGCTCAGGTGCGTTTTAGGTGGTGCCTGGATAGGAGTCAGGATTTCTTGAGATGGGTGTCTGTCAAGCTTTCGCCCCAAGAAATGTCATTTAGGGTGTCACATCCAATTCCAGAGATGTCAGTGAACAGCCTGTAAAATGTTCCCGGGATAAGTCCTCTCGATAAGAAAAGCGTGTCCCAGGCACAGTGACGAGCTTGACCTTGTCACAGACACGCACCGAGGCAGCCTCCACAGCAGCCTCCACTTTCGCAGCATTTTAGAGTTCTGAGTGACAACTGTGGTCAGACGAAAGTAGAAAGGGAACAGAAACACGAAACACTGTGATTTCCAATACATTTTTTCCTTGTCTTGGGGCGAAAAATTACAGCATTGTGTCATTTTTGTGATGTGCTCATCAACAGGAGTGAAAACCTCATTTGTCATCTTGGGGTCTAAGAGAAAATCAGAGTTTGGAGAATTCAGCGAGGCTGTCAGCATTCGCTGTTGACAAGAAGAACAGCTGAAGGAAGCAGCAGGAATGTAGGACCTGTGAGCACTGCTGGGCCCAGACGCTGCCGACAGTGGAAACCAGGGAAGGTATCTTCTGTTCCTCGATCACAACCCAATTTGCTGAAGCCGTTTATTGGGTTCCCGTGCAGACAGGATGTAAATATGCCACTTAAATCTGCAAATACAATAATGAAAACTGATATTTGTAATTGTATCTGTGGGGTCTCATGGACTCAAAACTAAATGGATTTTCAACCTAATATTGCTAAATGAATCCTTGCAAAATGTGAGGACATGGCAGCAGAAGAGTGGCATCACTTTATGTGTCCCCACAGAGAGGGATGTCTGTTGTTCTGCGTGATAGAAATATTGTCTGCCCCGTGGAATTGCCTTACCACCGTTCTAGTCCCCCTTTAGTACTGGGAGAGTATATACCATGCTCTTTCCTTTTGCAGCACTCTGGGGAACAGCCGTTGCGCTGTCCTAAAGAGAAGGCTCCAGAAGGCAGAGCAAGACTTATGGACACTCACCCTCCCACCCGCAACTCAAGCCTCTTCCCCTGAGTGACCTCTGAGAGGTCCTTTCTTATCATAAAGGGTTCGAAGACGCATTCTGTCTCTTACCGACAAATGACGGGAACCTTGGTAAGTCCCCACGGCCTGGCCCAGCTCAGCGTGTGGTGCCATAGTCCTAGAAATGTCATTCCAGCATCAAGTCATGGAGACATATTAAGGCTTTGCTGTGGCCTCTCTTAAACAGGTAGAAGGGAGGACACATTCTTGATGGTGATCGTAGCTTGTTAGCCATCCATCTTTTCTCTTTCCCTCTCCAAATTTCTAGTATCACTGCCAACTCCTCAGAACTCTTCCTTCATCTAGCCCACATGGATTCTCCAGCTTCCTCTCTTTTTCCTGTTGGACTCAGCTCTTTATTTTGTAGAGTGGCGCAGCTTCTCAACCCCCACCCCCCACATTTTGCAACCCAGAAGAGAGTTCCTTTCTCCCCAGGCTGAGTGGAGAGTAGAACTTGGCAGATCATGAGCATGTGTAAACCTTGGTTGTTTTTCTGGAATCTGAGCCTCAGCTTCCTCACCGGTAGAGTGGGCATCGCAGCCATAAGCCCCCATCCTCAGGGTCTTTACCAGGAATCAGGGAGAGGGGAGGATGCCAAGCCCCTCCCTTGGTGAAGCTCCCGTAGAGTTACACTGTTCTGCTGAGCTCTGTTCTCTGTTTCAGACACATCACAAAAATGTCATCTTTTATTTTGATGACTTCTTTCTGTGAATGAAGGTTTTTTACAGTTTCACTTGCCTAGAAGAATTTCCTGATATGGTATGTGAGGGAGGACCCCTCAAAAAAGCCTGGGATTTTCTTTTGGAGGGCAGAACTCTTGTAGTACAAGTTTCCCCCATTAGGTAAGTTTTCTAGGAACTCATCGGCATCGGTGTACCAGCTAGCATTGTTGCGAGAGGCTGCGCTCAGCTCCAGTGAATTTTTGGGGGAGATTCTCTCAATGCATTTGCGCATTTTATGATAGGTGATTTACGAGTGCACCTACCCACACTGTGCTGAGTGTTTAGCAGTTTTTTGACCAAAAACAGCATGACTCCCATGCCCCACCCTCCCTGTTCACCAGTTCTCACCCTGAGTGACTTTTTTGTTTTGTTTTTTTCCTTGAGTGAAAAAAGTCCTCAAAGGGAAACGTTTTGCCGATGTGGAAGAAGTGAAACAAAAAACAGCAGAAGCACTAAAAGGCATGAAAATGGATGTGTTCAAAAACTGTTCTGAGCAGTCAAAAAAGTCTCTCAATGGGTGTATTGCATCAAACGAAGAGTACTTTGAAGATGACTGAAGTTTAAACATGTAAGAATACACAATTTTTTAATAAATAAATTCTAGGTTTTTTGGGTCCCCCCTCGTATACTATTTTATACTTCAGTATTTTGAGGGAACAGTATTCTGCCCTTGTTGCTAGCCCCTGAAGTGTCCATCACAATGCTTTTAATATATTTAGCATTCAGTAAATGTTGGCCGAACTGCACCACTGAATTGTGCTGTGAGCTGGATCTCAAGCTACTTCCTAGACATATGTGTCACATCTGGCAGGACTTAGGGTCACTTTAGAAACCAGGAAATGACTGGGTATAGAGAAGGAGAAAACTGCTCAAAATGACAACACTGCCCATGGAGATTTAACATTGTTCCTTTGGGGGAAAAGACTTGGCTTTAGTTATTTTACCTGCAATAAATATACCTATTGTTTCTAGGTGAGCGATGCTATAGGAAAACTTGGCCACAATTTCTGTGATAGCTTATGAAATATAAATGATTCAGACAGAAAGAAAATGTTAATTCCATCCAGCATAGTTACAAGTTCCCATTTGATAAAGCTAAACTTGGACATGACTTTGACCCACACAGCTCTCCCTCTCCTGTTAAAGCCTCACAGTCTCTAGGTAAACAAGGATTTAGGACTCATGAGTCTTGTTCAAGAATAGCACAGAACTTCAGAATTTGGTGAGATTAGTCCTTTCAGCGCCTGAATCAATAATATGCTTGTTTTTCCTCTTTGTGCATAGAAAAGTGTGTTTTGCAAATTTCACTGCAACATCAACATGTTATGATTCTGTGCTGGTGTTCTCTTCCCTCCAACCTCCTCAGGAGAAGGAAAGTTTTGAATATGCAGAATCTCTGCACTGCCTGTATCCTTAAGCAGTTACTTCTCATACTGTGTATTTATACATATATATATGATTTATATATATATATATATTTTGAGTTGGAGTCTCACTCTGTCACCCACTCTGTGCAGTGGCATGCTCAAGGCCACCATAGCCTCGACCCTCTGGGCTCAAGCGATCCTTCTGCCTCAGCCTTCCAAGGAGCTGGAACCACAGGCATACACCATCACACCTGGCAAATTTTTTGGCTTGTAGTAGAGATGAGGGCTCACCAAGTTGCCCAAGCTTGTCTTGAACCTGTGAGCTCAGGCAATCCTCTTGCCTCCACCTCCCAGAGTGCTAGGATTACACCTGGCTTATTTATATCTTTATTATTATTTTTTGAGACAGGGAATCACTCTGTTGCCCAGGCTGGAGTGTAGTGGCATGATCCCAACTCAACGCAGCCTCAATCTCCTGAGCTCAAGTGATCCTCCCACCTCAGCTTCCCGAGCAGGTGAGTCTGCAAGTGTGCACTGCCATGCCTGGCTGATTTTTTGATTTTTTTGTAGAGATGAGATCTCACTATGTTGTCCATTCTGGTCTCAGACTCCTGGGCTTAGACGATTCTCCTGCCTTAGCCTCCCAAAGTGATGGAATTACAGGTGTGAGCCACCATACCTGGTCTGTTTTTAAGCAATTAAATGATGACTCCTCAGAACACACTATACCATCATTTCTAGAAATTCAGATGCAGCCATTATGGAAAAAAATCCATTTCCCTGGAGTCATTTTTGCCTCTTTTGTCAGAGAGAGTGCAAGTTGCCAGCAGAGAGAAGGGGGCTTTGAGAGGAAATGAGGGATGGCCGCTCCAGTCTCCATCTCAGTCTGTGCCCTGAACATGAGGCAGAAATAGACAGTCCTACAAATTCTACACAGCAAGTTGCAGACAGTTCTAGAAATGTAAATGGAAACTTATTTTCTCATGAACTTTTCTTTTCTACTTATCTTTACTTGTCTCATCAAAAATAAAAAGCTGTATAAAGACTTTGATTTCCATGATAATCTATCTAGGCCCTATGTAAAGAAAACAGGTAGTTTTTCTCATTTTTCAAGTGATACCTGGTCAAGATAAAAAATGAAGAAATAGTCTTTTGCTATGCTAGACTCTGGTATGGTCATGTGCTCCTTGAGCTATGGCTGTCACCATGCTTCCTGGCTTTGGTCCCCTTCCCTGCCTTGGGGAGGTGAACCTCCTCTTTCTTTCTCTCTAATTTACTTTTTAAATAAACTATATTTCCTAATCTTAAAAAAAAATGAAGAAATACATAAGAAAATCACTTAAACTGCAGTATCTAAAATCAGTCATTAACATATCTCCCTATATGTTGTGTGTGCATGTATAGACACATTTGCATATATTTAGCGTTAACTTCAATTTGATTAAAGTTTCACCTTAACATAAACAAACAAGAAACTGCTTGAAATTACTTTGCCATTTCCCCTGCTACTCCTAATTGTGCTAAAGAGAAACATTTTTATACACTGGATGCAAAGTGAGCTTCGAAGGCATGTTTTCAGAGAACGAGTAGTTTTGGTGCTTCTCACAGCCAGAACTTTTGAATGGTAAGAAGCAAAAAAGAACAGGGTTGGGTGTGTGTTTCACCCCTGTAATTCCAAGCACTTTGGGAGGCTGAGGTGGGAGGGTTGCTTGAACTTGGGAGTTCGAGACCAGCTGAAGCAACATAGTGAGATGTCATCTCTACAAAAAATACAAAAATTAGCCTGGTGTGGTGGCATGCACTTGTGGTCCCAGTTACTTGGAAGGCTGAGATGGAAGGACCACTTAAGCCCGGGAGCTCAAGGCTGTGGTGAGCTAGGATCAAGCCACTGTCCTCAAGCCTGGGCAGCAGAGTGAGACCCTGTCTCAAAAAGAACAGAAGGCAAGCCAGGCACAGTGGCTCACATCTGTAATTCTAGCACTTTGGGAGGAAGAGGCAAGAAGATTGCTTGAGTCCAGGGGCTCGAGTCCAGTCTGGACAACTTGGTGAGATCTCTTCTCTACAATAAATCAAAAAATTAGCTGGGTGTGGTGGTGCATGCTTGTCTTTCCAGCTACTTGAGAGGCTGAGGTGAAAGGATCCCCTGAGCCCAGTAGGCTGAGGCTGTGGTGACCTTGTGCATGCCATTGCACTCCAGCCTGGGAGATGGAGTGAGACTCCAACTCAAGAAACAAAACAAAACAAAAAAACAGCAAAGGGTAGGGAAGTATGGCTGAATGATCAGCTGTGCTGTTGAACTGGTGGAGGAAGGATTGCATCGACCCATCCTATGCCTTGCTCAGAAGGAAATGGTCTCCACCTGGCGGGCAGGATACCAGAGCGTGGGAACAGAGAGGCCTGTAGGCCTGCACTGTGGTGCTCCAGAAATGCATTTTCTGATTGGTCCTAAGTGTGTGGCCATCACACACACCACTGAGTTGCATGAACAGCCATAATGGGCAACTGAGGGGCATCCGTGCACACGTTCTGATGCCTTGTCCTGAAACTGTTCGTGCTCCACGTTCCACGGAATGACCCCTCTGTCCTTGAGTGGTGGCAGAGCACCTGTGCCAGTGGGTTCTGGCCCTTATAGTCATCAAGCATTAAATTTGGTTCATCTGGCCAGGCGCGGTGGCTCAAGCCTGTCATTCCAGCACTTTGGGAGGCCGAAGCGAGAGGCTTGCCTGAGCCCAGGGATTTGAGACCAGCCTGGACAACTTGGTGAGCCCCTGTCTCTACAATAAATCAATAAAAATTAGCTGGACATGGTGGTGCACGCCTGTAGTTCCCACTACTTGGAAGACTGAGGCGGAAGGATCGCCTGAGCTCAGCAGGTCGAGGCTGTGGTGAGCATACCACTGAACTCCAGCCTGAGCGACAGAGTGAGACTCTGACTCAAAAAAAAAAAAAAATTAGGTTCATCCTAGAGTTCTAACCCTTTCTCCTGACTGATTTGAGGAAGAGAGGTGGAAGTCGATTGAAAAAAGTTCTTTCAGCAAGGTTGGTGGGTATTTTGTTTAAGCATAAAGGGCAGCTTGAGAAGATGACCCACTTTGATGAATTTTCCAGATCTTCAGAAATAAAACAGAAGAAAAGAGTATCAGAGGCCTTCCCTCTGCCACACCTTGACAAGGATCTTGGCTGTACATGCCACAAGTGGCCCCAGAGTGGCCTGGACACTGAAGAGCCTCGGGGCTACTCCTGATGTCTCCATTTTGGTAATGTATTGCTTGGTCGTCTAGCCATGAATCTAGAACAATTTTCATGCTAGATAAGAAGCTCCAGTAAAAAGAAGAATCCCATGGGATGTTTCCTGACCTTTAAAAAGAAAACCATCTGGACTGACAGGCTTTCAAATGTTAAAAAAATGATTTTTTTGGTGCTTCTTAGTAGTGTAGAGCTGTAAATGATTACTTAAAAGGGTCTCCCCCTTTTATTCTCCAAAGTTTTCAGGTACTTAGTGTGAAAGGCTTGTGACAATTAAATCCATTTCCACTGGTGTCCCCAGGGGTGTGGCTTCCACAGCTTTCTCAAGGAGAGCTTTGGACTAATAAGGAACCGGGGACTTCTCTGGGAGGAGGCTGCAAAGTAGAAAAATAGAATTTCAGGTCAGGAAAAAACTTTGCAGCAGAATTACCACTTCTCACAGACTGAAAGTCAAACTTAGAAGAAAGAGAATCTTGTTTATAATGGGTAGAGGAGTGTAGTCAGAATTAGGCTTTGAAAATAGCTCTCTGATAGCATGATTTGACTCTGAAAAAAAGAGCTGTCATTAAAAAGAAATCGACTTCATTTTCCCCCCAAGTTTAAAATGCACTTTTCATCTCCAAGGTAAAAGGAACCCAGTGATCTGGGCACAGAAAGCTCACGGCACAGGACGAGTTGTAGAGTCAGTCAACCGTGTATGCTGTGAAATGCATGAGGGCAAAAGAGAATCACCCCCCAAGTGCCCTCTGCCTGGATGTCACCCGATATTTAAAATGTGGTGCTTGGGGACCACAGATGACATTCTCTCTTGTGAAGTAAATACATATGCCCTGCTCCACTTTCCCTCATGACTGCTCCCTGACAGGGAAGATGGCTCTTGGCCAAGGCCGTTTGTGCCAGGTCAAGGTGTTCTGGAGATATGCACACCTACGTACTCAAGGCGCATGCTCAGGGGCAAACATCCTGATCCTGCTTCTCTCCAGGTCTACTATTGTTTGTGTTTCACTCCTTCCCTAAAGGGTGTCCTTGCTATTGTTTGGGTCACCCTCTGGGGGTATTTAACCTTTCCCCATGTCTGTCAAGCCTGTCAAGGTGCAGAGAGTTTTGTACCGACCAGATGCATCGGTTCCCTCATGTAAGTAATAATAAACCCATGTCTTTAAACCTGGCCTCCAGGTGATTTATTTGGATTACACAAGCACTCTGTCTAATTTGGGGTTGCTGTGATACAACTCTTCACCGCACTGAAGCCCGGCCAGGTTGAGTCCCACAGCACCCACTGCTTAACGACCACCCACCCTTTCTCGTGAGCTTTACCAAGGACCATTGGTGTGCTCAGAAGGCGAGCCAGGAGGACACTGCAGAATTCCAAAGCCAGAAGAGAAGGGAGGCTCGGGCTGTGCACCTTCCCCTGGGCCAGGGCAGCCCAGCCATGGTGCTGATCCCACACCCGAGCTACTTGCCCAGGTCACCAGGCTACCTGACTGTGAAGCATCATTGAGCAGGTCTCAGCACAGGCAGGTTGGTGGCTGTCAAGGATACGGGAGAATTTACCCCAAAACGTGGCTTTCTGCTACAAGGTCTCTCTGACCTTCCCACCTCCACTTAGTTACAGAGAAGCTGCATTCCCCCCCTGTTATTATCTATTGCAAAAAAGAAGAACAAGATAAGACCATCCCTGAGCAGACCTTCTCACAAGTATGATGCCTGTCTCTCAGGTTCATCAACTTCCAAAGAGGACTATCTGCAGGTCATTCTCTATTTCCTCCATTCATTCGTTCTCCCAACCATGTGTTACCCCTCAGTAGAATTCCTCTTTCTCCCCACCATAACCTGTTTCACCAGCATGCAAGCCCCCATTCTTCCTATAACCTCAAGATGGTATTTAAGTTTCTGTAACTCACTGAGAAGTTAGGCCATCATTCTGAAGGCCCCCACGTATACACATTAAATAAAAGGTGTATAATAAATACATACAATTTGTATGCCTTTTCTCCTATTAATTAATCTGCCAGTGATTTTTCAGCGAACCTCTAGGGGGCTAATGGTCATAACCCCCATAGCTGAGAGCACACAGACATTATGGGTGGCCTGAGCATGTAACATCATAGAGGATCTGGAGGGTAGAGTTGGATGGCAGTGAGAGGTGGGTTTAGACAGCTGAGGTCCTGGCAACGGGGGAAGGGTCTCGAAAGCTTCTGAGGACTCCTGGAGAAATCCTGACGTCTTTTAAGCCAACACATGCTGGCCCACGACTAGCTTGACACTGCCCTGTGTCACTAGCTCTGAGAGGTATCAAGAGTCCTCTCTAGTTGGACGTGTCGTGCACAGTGTTGTCCTTAAGGTCATGTTCTTTGCGTGCCCTGGGTGCAAACAACTTGGAGACTCAAGCAGAGCATGTGGGAATGTGGCCTGAGCATTTGCATTTAATGCTCTTCTTGAAATGCTCATACATTTTTGTAAAAGGGGCTTTGCATTTTCATTTTTATAGGGCCTGCAGATTGTGTAGCCAGTCCTGATTCCAATGTGGCTGGCATCGCAGGTCACCACCTCATCTGTTCCACCTGGAAGTTGACTAGACCCTCCTCAGAAACTACCATATTTAAATAAAGCCAGAGCTCTTGAAATACAGAGAGTAGCCATCAAAAGATCAAAAGCTGGTATAAGGATTTCTTGAGACGCTGTCAGGCACCTCAAGCAGAACAGAAAATAACAAACAAAAGCTGCTCATCACGTTAATTGAGATCATTGATTCCATCAAGACAGGTGCTTACTAATTCATTGGGTAAGTGTTGTTTCTTTTCCTCCTTCCATATGGATTTAGACTGCACTCTCACAGGAAATGGCAAGGTTTGTCTTCAGGAGGTGAATTTACTTTAATAGGTCAATGGAGGAGTGACCAGGAGTTGGATACTGAGAAGGAAGCAGGGTGTGAGGGCCCAGGGCCTACAACAGAAGACCCTCCCCGCCCAAGTCACAAAACTGGATGACAACAGCAACAATACCCCAAGGGTGACTCTGGCACCATTCAGGGACAGGATTTTGGCCTCAGACTTGGAACACTGTCCAGGAGGACAGAGCTGGTGGTTGAGAGCTTTTAAAAGATGGATGGGATCAGAGGCAATCCAAGTTAACTGATATGTCATCCATTCTCATTCCTGCATTGTGATTTCTCTCCAAAATGGCCTAGCTATTCATCAGGAAGTCTACACACGCACTCACTATTTGTTCTTTCACCTTATGGGGTCTGAGGACTATGCAGACTGTGGGGAGGGGGGGCGGTGAGGAGAGGGGGCTGTACTAGCCCACCTCTTCTAACCTCTGTGGGGTTGTGAGTGTCTGCCCATCTGGGAACCATGCTCTAAACTCCAGAGATCATGGCCGCCTTGGAGGGGCTGTGAGCAGCCTCACTGAAGGTCAATCCAAAGAGGAGGCTATATAATTGATCCACCATGACTAAAATTCCTCACCAATGTTTCTGCTTATTTGTATGACTTGTGTGCCAACATCTTGACTGTCTATAACAATCTGAGTGTTACCTGAGAGCGTGGGAGGTTGCTACTCTGGACTCTCACACCTTCAGACTGCCTGGGATGGTCTAGAACAAGCATTCTCAACCCGCGGCCCACAGGCCACATGCAGCCCAGGACAGCCAGCCATGGGGCCCTACAAGATCTTTTAACAGCATGTGCTTTTAACATTTATTTTCTTCATGACCCCGGCATAGTTCCATTTTTGAAGTTCACAATCACGCCTTATTCATGACATCGCTTTTTGGGTACGCATACATTTGTAAGCAGCTGCGTTCAATTACGAAGCACACGAAGAGCAAAAATCAAACCAACATTTCTGACAAGCACCTTGAGAGCTTACTAAGAACTGGGACAACTTCCATCAAACTAGACACTTATAGATGAGTTTTACAAAAACAAGGTCAAATTTCCCACTAGTTTTATATTGTTCTCATTCTTCTAAACTTTAAAATAAAAATATATATGAAAAAGAAGTCTTATCATATATACACTAACTATATTATTATATAATTTATATGTGGCCCAAGACAATTCCTCTTCACTGGATGCAGCCCAGGAAGCCAAAAGGTTATTCAACATGGCCCAGGGAAGTCAAAAGCCTGGACTCCCCTGGTCTAAAACAATCCTGTTCTCTCCTTGAGGAACACGAAGATGGCTTCTACCCAGCCTTTTCCTGGCTCCATCTCTGCCTTGATAACAGCTTGTGTAACATCACAAGAGGCCTTCTTTGGCATAGGAAACTCACCTTTCTCTTCCATGGCCTCAACATCCAACAATAGGGCTGGCTCACGATGTTTGCTGAGTTAATTGTTAAAGCAGCCTTTAAAGACGGTTCATGATGAGTTCAAGAGAAGAGCAGTTGCCATATTCCCCCTGGGGATGGTGAGGGCGATATGAAATGTGAAAAAGATGAGCAAAGAAAGGAAGGAGTCTGGGGTCTTCCAACCCAGCCTGCCTCATTACCTCATCACATCCCTGAGCTCAGTGAAGCAGGGAATATTACAGATTTGAACAGCTCTACATTTCTCTGGCATAGCAGGAAGAAGACAGACAACGCATGAGTCTTTGACAAAGCTGGTGTCTGTGGCCAATGCCCTGGCGCACAGCAGGGGACATGCCGGCACCCTGGTGAAAGTTGGAAAGCCAGGTCTCACTGCTGGCTCTGCCCCTACCAGCCATCTGGTTTGGGCCAGCATCATCTAACCTTTTCCCATCTTTTGATATAAGCCTATGTGATGGAGATGACAATACCTACCTTGCACCATTCCCAGGACTCCCGGGAGATGATACAGCTGACAGCCTTTGCTGATTGGCACACACGAGACCAGGTGAAGTCAGTGTCACAGTATGTGCAGCCTGCCCACAAGGCCAGGAGAGGTCTGGCTGGAGGCAGGGGTGCTGACTGCATTCCAGGAGTTACCTGTGGGTCCTCAGGCAGCCCTGGCATCTCCCTGCTCTATTTGGGAGTGGCAGGTGACTAGTGATTTTCTGTTCCTGCCAGTGCAGATTTCCTCATGCCCCCTGAGCTGTCCCTCCCTGGTTTTGCTTCAATTCAATTTCTCTCTAATCCCTTTCTCCCTCATTTTTTTTACCAGATCCATGTGTCTGGCTCCAGAATGTCTCTGGTGAATGCAGGCATAGACTCGAGTTGTTTGCTTGGAAAGCCACTCAAGGCCACCATGAACTTTCTTCAAGTTTCCAGATACATCCTCTTGTGCTATCAACACACCTTGAGCTGGATCACCTCCATATTGTGTGTATGTGTGTATGTGTGTGTGTGTGTGCGCGCGCTGTAGTTTGTAGAGAGAAGGCTCGTGTGTGTGTGTGTGTGTGTGTGTGTGTGTGTGTGTGCGCCGTAGTTTGTAGAGAGAAGGCTCATGGGCCAAAAACCCATCTGAGTTGTTTGGATGAGTAAGAAATGACGAGAATTCAGAGCGCACAAGATTATAAATATTACAGAGGTTATTCAAAATCTCATTTACTTTTAGTCTGCCTCTTTACCCTACATATTTAAATTCCATTTGCAGCCACCGACCCTAATACTCTTAAAGAAAATAACAACAAACAAGTGACTGCTAAGGGAAATGTAAATTGGTTTGTTTGCTTCTTTACACTCCTGGGCAGTGAGAACACAGGCGATTGTTATTCCACGGGTCTCATTGAATATACAAAAACCTTTGTCTTTCTTAGGAGTAGCTTTAAAGGTTAACCACTTTCCAAAGGGTTCTTTGTGTCTAAAAACCAATTTTATGCTGCTTTTGTCCCGCTACAAAGTTCTTAAAAACTTGTTAAAGTTTCCCACACAAATGCATTTGCGCTCATTTAAAAAATGGAGAATATAGCTTGCTTTGGGAAAATTTGTTTGTTGTTCTTCTTTGACATTTACAAAATCCTGTCTTGTGATGGGAGCTGCAGATGGCTTCCAGAAGCAGCCTCTGGAGGCATCTGTGTTCAGGGACTAGAGACCAGGCTTCTGAAGTTCTGGCCCTGGGCTGGAGCCGGTGGGCACACAGGGGAGGTGACCCACAGTCTGTGCTCAAGATGTGGACCCCGGCTCAGCCCACCACATTCTCAGGTCCCAAGGCCTTTCCTCCCTGGATAATGGTTTCCAGTAGCTTGTTTTAGACACCCAAAAATGTCCCTTCCAGCCAGGTGCAGTGACTCATGCCTATAATCTCAGCACTTTGGGGGGGGGGAGGTGAGAGGAGTGCCTGAACCCAGGAGTTCAAGACCAGCCTAGGCAACATGGCAAGACTTCATCTCTACAATACATCAAAAAAAAAAAAAAAAAAATAGCTGGGTGTGGTGCCACAGGCCTGTAGTCCCAACTACTTGGAAGGCTCAGACGGAAGGATCACCTGGGCGCAGGAGGCCTAGGCTGTGGTAGCCGTGATCGTGCCACTGCACTCCAGCCTGGGTGGCAGAGTGAATTGCTAACTCAAAAAAAAGAACAAAAAGAAATGTCCCTCCCCTTGTGAATTCTTGTTCCTTTCTATTGACTTTTTACTGTAAATCTGATTGTGTACATGCCAAGATATGTGCTCTGACTGTGTCTTCTAACACTGGCACTAGAGAGAAAGAACACAGTGTTCACTGCCCTCTAACAAGGTGAGGCCATCACCACGCAGCATCTTGGCAGTTTAGATATCTTCCCTCCCCTGCCCCTAGAGAAAATATCGTGCATGAATCCAAGACCTCAATAAACAAAAAACTCAGTATTTTTATCCACATGGATCATCCGGTTTTTAAAAGGATCCTCTTAAAAAATATAAATAAATAAAAGGATGCTTTTAAATATGGACTCACTCAATGGACACTTAAAAATGAGATTCGATTTACAGAAATTTCAATCAAGAATGTGTGAAGAGAAGGTACGCTGTGCCACAATATTTCTATTTGCACACACATCTCACATTGGATAGCTACCAAGTATTTGCCAACCACCAACCATGACTGAACACTGGTTTTGGATTTGCCTTTTTAAAACACTGTTTTCCCACAATTCAAAAGGAATTGTCCTCTGCCTCACAAAACGGAGACCTTTTCTATTGAATCATAACGTAGACGCTTTCTTTGGCTCCAATGACTTAGCCAACTTTTTTTTTAAAGATCCAAAATGAGCCTCTGTGGGCACACTGTCTGTTTCATAATAAACCGTATTTGTTCTCAGTGTATCCCCGCTCAATGGTACAAACTGCAATTGTAATTATAGCCCAGATAGGCTATAATTGTTCAACAAAGGGTGATTCAATGAGGTCAAAACAGAATTTGAAAGCTGTGGTCTCGAGCAGGTCGGGTGGATCCGGTGCAGTAGTCACTCACGGCCCCCCTCATTGGAAGGCACAGATGCGGCTGTAGAAGCAGAAGCTTTCTTGGCCTGGGTGAGAGACACACTGACACGATTAGCCAGGGCTGCAGAGACGCCCGGGTTGATGCTAGAGGGCTCGCATGCCAAGAAGGCGCCCTGGTGTCAGCTGCCAGCTCTGCTGTGATCCCAGGCTCCATCTGGACTTGAAACAAACATGAGACCAACTCAGGTTTTGAATCTCTGTAACCTGAAGCAGCACTTGCTCCCTCACAGAGGGCAGTGGAGACATACCACGCATCTGAAGTCTCCCTAGGAGCCTCTGGAAGATGAGCTCTCACCACGCGATTTGCTGAAGTTAGTATGCACGACTGTCCCAGTTGGGATGCAATTGGCTTCTTTTTGATTCTCTTAGAACCTCGACTCTCAGCTGGGCGAGATGGCTCACACCTGTAATCCCAACACATTGGGAGGTCGAGGCAGAAGGATTGCTTGATTTCAGGAGTTCAAGACCAGCCTAGGCAACATCGTGAGACCTTGTCTCTACAAAAACTGGAAATAAAAATTCACAAATCAGCTAGGCATAGTCTCAGCTACTCAGAAGGCTGAGGCAGGACAACGAGGCTGCAGTGAGCTGTGATCATGCCACTGTACTCCAGTCTGGAGGACAGAGTAAGACCCCCACTCAAAATAAAAGTAATAATGATAATAATAAAGAGCCTCAATTCTAAGCATCAAGTCCTCATGTGATAATGTGCTAAGGCAAGAGGGAAGGTAAAAGTCTGCAAGAACCTCTCTTTCCCACAAGCCTCCCCCATCTCATCAGCTAGAATTGGGTCACATGTCCACTCTTAAGCCAATGATTGGAAAAGGAGAAGGACTTCTACGGTTGGCTTGGATCAGTCATTGTTCATCTTGGAAGACAGAAGCAGTGAAGAGGATTCTTACTCTCCCAAAATGCACTGTCAATGTGGTCTGTATGTAATGAGGGTTCTAAGTTTCATCCAGGGTAGGAGGGAACAGTCACAAGTGCCGGAAAACACTGCCTTCTGAACGGAATGGAAGCAAGAGAGCTTGGTAGATGAATGCGAGACTGGAGGATGCTGCTCTTGTTGCTTGGTCAAATGACTCACACCCTGCTGTGTGTCCTTGGGCCGTTCTCAGTGGATGCAAGCCCCAGTCTGTGCTTCTATCAAAGGAGAACAGTGTCATTTCCCACCTTCTGGTCTCACAGTCAGGTGGTATGATGATTAAAAGGAACCTCATAAGGCCTATGCATTTCTCAGATTCAATAATAAAGTGTTGGCTTTTCTCTGGATGACACAAATGTCAAATTGCGGAGAACAAGATCGGCATTGGTCTGTCTCTCAAGGAGGCTCCTATCCGCAAGCCCTGATGCCGGCTCCTCTCAGCAACTCTGGTGTGACTCCTGGGCTCTCACCCTCCCTTCCCCAGTTTTTCTCTGCTGCACTTGGACTCTCATTTTTGTCCCCAGAGCCCATCTCCCCGAAAAACCAGGGGCACCAGGGATCTGAGTAATGGCGTCAAGATAAAGAGTGCGAGTTTGATGGGTGAGTTGAGGGCTAGGGGAAGGAGGGGTGCTGAAAGGTCTACCCTGTTTCCCTTCCCTACTCTTCAAACCCTGTTCAAACACACATTTTAACACTTAGCTGGATTGTCAAATGCTTATGGGGTGCCAAAGACCGCAACACCATGGTCTCTTGGTGGCAGGGTTCCGCGTGTGTAGGGTTTCAAGCAAATCTGCGCAGGTTTCCAAACCACCTCTTCCCATGGTGCTAGTCACTGGGGCAGCCTTGCCAGGTGAAGCCAGCTCCCGGACAAGCTGTTTGGTCCATCTCGGGCATGTCAGCCCTCAGTTTTTCAGGCGTTCTGGTTACAGACACAACCCAGGGCAAACACAAACCCACTGCTGCCATATTTATTTTTTCCCTAGTTTCAAAAACAGATGGACGTGGCTTTCACTTAAAGATATAGAAGGTAGACTTCTTTTTATTTTAAAAAAGAGAACGTATATATAATTTAAAGTAGGGATATATCAAATGGTAAGCCTAAAATGAAACAGAAAGAGGATAATATTCCACAGCTTAAGACAAAACGAAAGCCTGATAGGTCACATCATTCTCTGCATGTAATTTATGTTTTGTTGTTTTCCTTTATTCTTCTCTTTTGTCTCTGTCTCTGTGTTCTCTCTCTCTCTCTCTCTGTCTTTTTGAGAGATGCCTTTTGCCCAGGAAGTTAAACTGATAGCTGTCATTAAATTCAAAAATAAACCTCATTGTGTATTTTATCTTAAACTCTTCTTGGAATAAGGTATAGCACTTGATGAATTGTGTGGTCCATCGTGTTGCCTCTTACAGAGGGTCACTGAGGAACAACAAAGGAAAAAGTAGCTTTAACTCTGGTTTTGTAGAAGACATAATGATGGTCCTTAAATGAATTAAATTCTTCTTAAGACAATTATTTAGGAAAGCAAATGGCATGTTACCTTACTGTGACCAAATGAAAATACTTCTGTGGGAACTGAGTGAAAAGAAAGAACCACCTGCAGAAGTCACTGGCTGTTTCCAAGTGTGCTTCCGATGAATAATGTGTGCGTTGTTCATCTGTAATATCCCCACCTGCCTCTGGATGCTGGTTCCTCTGTTGGCCAAGTCCAAGCCTAGTACCTCTCCTCCTCACTGCCAGCAACACCTGGGTGGGGGATTTTGCTGGGAGCCTCTTCAGTCCTGGAGGGATGAGACGAATTGGAAGGAAGAGGCTCTGGAACTGGAGGAGCCTGGGTTCAAGCCCCACTCCTGCCACTGTGGAGCAGGAACCTCGGGCAGGCTCCTCGGATTTTCTTAGCCTTCGTTCTGTCCCAGGTGACATGGGGTCATTGTGCCTCCTGGCTACCTTGCTGGCTCCTCCCGCTCAGTCACCCCGCCAAGACCCCTAGGTCAGGCCCCCTCGACCGTCCCACACCTGCCCTCCTGCTGCCATCCCTTTCTGCCTCTAGCTGAGTTCAGCCACCATGGTCTCTGCCTGATGACAGGCACCTCCTCTCTACTCCTCCTGCCCAGTTCTTCTCCTCCATCCTGTCTCCACATCGAGGTCAAGGTGGACTTGCCAACACGCGCTGAACTGTGTGCTACTCCACACTAAAATTCTTCACTCAGGCATCCTGGCCCTGGATACCCTTGTTTCCACTGATTTTCCCATTTTGTCTCATTTCATCCACACAAAACCCTGAAAGACGTTCATCAATTCATGTTTTCATTTATTTCATCTTTTTTAGGCCACTTCTCTGAGGCACGAAGCTGTGCCTTAGGGGCCTTCTCCCTCTGGCCCCTCTCTATTGCCAGTCCCCCCCACACTGTGTTCAGTGACCAGGAACCCTTTCCTTTTCAAGGAACCCCCAGGCTCTGCCTCCAAGGGGAGCCTCTGCTCAGATTTCTCTCTGCTTTGAACCCTCCTTCTCTCTTGTCCCCTGCTAAAGGCTTGCTGTCCTTAGACCCCGCTCGGATGTCAGCTTGTTCAGCGGTCCTCCTCTCCAGTCCCCAACCCCACTGCTGTTCCTATGGCCCACGAGAGAGTGTTTCTCCTGTGAACTTGTGCTGGCTACTTCTTGACTTTCCCAGTAGCTGTCACTCCAAGGGGAAGAAGCCACATTTTTTCCACTTTGATATCTCCAGGGTTCAGCTCCATGCCTCAGAGAAGTGGCCTAAAAAATATGAAATAAATGAAAACATGAATCGATGAACGTCTTTCAGGGTTTTGTGTGGATGAAATGAGACAAAACAGGAAAATCAATGGAAACATTGCAATCACTCAACAAATAATAATTCTTATTATTGCCATTGTTACTGTTACTATTATTACTGCTTTTAGATTTGATTGTGTCTTCTGCCTAATTTTTTTTTCTCTGAGTCAAAGTCTTACTCTGTCACTCAGGCTGGGGTGCAATGGCACAATCATGGCTCACTGCAGCCTCAACCTCCTGGGCCCAAGTGATCTTTCTGTCTCAGTCTCCCAAGTAGCTGGGACTATGGGCATTTGCCACCATGCCTGGCTAATTAGAATTTTTTTTTTTTTTTTAGAGACAGGGTCTTGCAATGTCGTCCAGGTTGGTCTCAAACTATTTGGCTCAAGCAATTCTTCCTTCTTGGCCTCCCAAAGTGCTGGGATTACAGATGTGAGCCACCTGCTGACCTTTCCTGCCTATTGAAACCCATGGGCAAATGTCTCCAGGGCTTTCAGCATCCTTAACTCCAGATGTATGACGAGAACTGCTGTAGGCAACAGTTTTGCTGGGTCTTTGTAAGAATGAGCCCCTACCCTCAGCACTTCTATTTCCTGCTTTGAGTGAGTCTCGCAACCTTTTACAAATAAGTGGGTTGATTCACTGGAACATGCACTCTCGCCTGTTGGTTTTCCACCCTGTAACCTCTCGCGTCCCTATTCAGCAGAGGCTGGTAATTGCCATGGCAACCACAGCATGTGGTGCCTGCGTGCCCAGAAACAAAGCTCTCGCTTAGAAGAATCACACACACACACACACACACACACACACACACACACACACACACACGCTCGTTTGTAACATGGTACTTGGGAAGGGATGGGAAGGGACACCAGGCCTGACTCCCCTCCTCCCAGACTCAGGAATCCCACAGTGGCTTCACTCGACCCCCACCCCATGACACTCCCATACACATATTCATTTTAAAAGATGAAATTTTTGTGCAATAGGAAAAAATATATATGGGAAGGATTCGGTTTCAGCGGGAAGGTACAAAGGTCAGTGAGAGGGAGCCCAGCTGTGAAGAGCAGTGGCTCCCATCTGAAAGATGATGGGACCACCCAGGGGATTCATGAAAATGGAGCCCGCTGCTCGTGCGTCAGGGAGACGTTCTGTAAATCCTGCTGCCAGCCTGTCTGTGGAGCAGCCTGTGTGTGATGACCACATATGCTTTGGTCTGTGAGCTCGTGGCGTCTCAGTTTACCCGCAGGTACCTGCCCAAGTGCATCCTCTCTCCAGCCCAACCCAGAACCCAGGGTTTTGGCGGGGTGTGGTGGTGTATGCCTGTAATCCGAGCACTTTGGGAGGTGGAGGCAGGAGGATCACCTGAGTCCAGGAGTTCGAGAACAACCTGGGTAACATAGTGAGACCCAACTCCACAAAAAATAAAAATATAAAAATTAGCTGGGTGTGGTGGCATGCATGTGTAATTTTGGCTACATGGGAGGCTGGGGCAGGAGGATCACTTGAGTCCAGGAGTTCAAGGCTGCAGTGAGCTATGATTGCACCACTGCATTCCAGCCTGGGTGACAGAGCAAGATTTTGTCTCTTAAAAAAAGAAAAGAAAAAAGAAAAAAAAAGATTGCCTGAGCCCACGGGTTCATGACCCGCCTGGGCAACTTAGTGAGACCTCATCTCTACAATAAATCAAAAATTAGCTGGGCATGGTAGTGCACACCTGTAGTTCCAGCTACTTGGAAGGCTGAGGCAGAAGGATCGCCGGAGCCCAGCAGGTCGAGGCTGCAGTGGCCGGGAGCGGCCACTACACTCCAGTCTGGGCAAGAGTGAGACTCCAACTCAAAAAAAAAAAAAAAAGAAGGAGAAGGAACCCAGGGTCTAGAACCCTGTGCTTGCCCCAAAATCAAGAATTCCCATTCTTCCCGTGTGTGTGTGTGTGTGTGTGTGTGTGTGTGTGCCCAGCAAGACATTAGATTTTAGAATGTGACAGAATTATGAGGTAACCACGTGTTCTGAATCCCAACCTATTGGGGGTGGGTGTAAAGAAAAGACTTCCAGATACCAGGATCTCCCCACGCCATCACTCACAGAACAGGGGGAGCTGCAGATGGCTCAGTGTCATTAATCTTCATCCGAGGCCAGAGGGTGGGCTCGTTCTGACCAGCCTCCTGAATCTCCTGAATAGGAGGAAGCCTGGGAGAAGCTCTTCTTCAACTAGGCCTTATTTCAGTTGTTAAACCTAGTCAGTTGGAAGCTTCTTTATGGGTTCTGTAATTGAAACTCTGATTTTTTAAAAAATTGCTATAGTCTGAAGAAAAAAAATAATACATCCAGTCAAAGGCTTTGTAGGGTTGCAGAACAATCTGAACCTTTCCCTCTGTTCCTCAGGAGCTCAAGTAGATGGCCTCCTCCTCTGATAGGACATTCTCTTTTAGAAAAGAGCTCAAGGGCCGGGGTAGTGACTCATGCCTATAATTCCAGCACTTTGGTAGGCCAAGGCAGAGGATTGCTTGAACCCAGGAGCTAGACCAGCCAGGGCAACATAGTGAGATTGCATCTCTACAGAAAATAAAACATTAGCTTAGTGTAGTGAGATGCATCTGTAGTCCCAGCTACTCGGGAAGCAGAGACTGGAGGATCACTTGAGCCCAGGAGTTAGAGGTTGTAGTGAAGCATGATTGTGATGCTGTACTCCAGCCCAGGCAACAGAGTGAGACTCCAAGTCAAAAAACAAAATGAGAGAGAAAGAGAGAGAGAGAGAGAGAGAGAGAGAGAAAAGAAAAAAGAAAAAGAAGAAAGAAAAGCAAGGAAGAAAACAGAGCTGAGGAGAACTGAGGGTCAGGGGTGAGTGGGTGAGTGGCTGTGTTCTCATCTGCTTTTCCCAAGTATTGGGTCAAATGCTCTAAATATAAAAGGCATTTCTGGTTATTATTGGCAGGCTTCTCTGAAGAGGTCCCGACACCAGCATCGGATGACTGATATTAAAGTGGGAATTCGCAGTTCTTTATTAACAGCTTGGAAAAGTCTACTGGAGCCACGCAGTTCTCCGGGAAGCCACTGGCTTTGACCGTTAAGGCCCAGAGTATCCAAAACCAGCTGAGGTAAGGCCCCCCTCTCTGATCGGGGTGGACAGTGCGAGACCCCCAGCACCTTGCAGACCGCGACCACTGGAGGGCGCTTTGCCCCCAGCCATGGCTCCAACGAACCCTGTTTCCAAAGGGAGCACGTTTCGCTGAGAAGCAGGGAAGCTGGTGACGTGGGAATTATTATGCACAGTTCATTTCCTCATAATTTAACTCTCAGGGTAACAAAAGAGTAATGTATAGCCTAGTTTTCGGGCCTGATTTACAGCAATTTTCACTACAGGATGATTTCTGCCTTGCCCCACCCCCTTCTCGAGGCTCCCGCTGACATCAGCTGCTGAGGGTTTTGTGCTCCGTCCTGCCAGCAGCCTCCCAGGGCAGACCTGGGAGGAAAATGCAAAGCCGGCCTCCCGCAGGCGCAGCGGACGCGAAATTTCGCTTTCTGCTTCAAATTTCATTATAACCTTGTTGTCAGCTTTTTTTTTTTTTTAAGCTTTATGTCTTTATTGTGGTTGTTCAGGTGCCCCTCACTACTTTTAAACATCAGGAAGTCCCAGCACGGCAGAACCCTTTTGTCCTCAAGGGGTTTATGGTGTCATTTCCAAACCCAGAAGTAAAAGGAGCAAGCCTGGCACCCCCAGCACTCCCCCCGCCCACCCCCTCCCACAGCACCTCCCCCATCCCCCAGCGGTCCGTCGGACCCATCCCCGGAGCAGGCCCTTCCGCCTTCTCCCCAGCCTGCCCCTGCAGACTGCGGCCCACTTTGAAGTCTCCTTCCTCTGGCTCCTGGAGCACTTACCGACTCCACCAGCAATTTAGCATTTCGTATCCTCTGTCTTGTTCACTAATTGCTTCATATGTGCTTTTTTTTCCTCCCTGAGGAAAAGGAAATAACATTTTTTTGAGTGCCTACTTTGTCTAAGGCTCTTTGCTGAGGCTTTGCATGTGATTTCATTTAATCCTTTTAACAACCCTATGCCTTAGATGCATTGATTTCATTTCACAGATGAGGACACTGAGTCAGAGCAGCTGAATAACTCACAAGGTTACATGGGAAATCAGGCGCAGGATTCAAGCCCAGGTATTTCTTTCCATTCCATCATTCTGATGCCCAACTTGACCAAGGTGAGAGTCTCACCCTTCCACACTCCAGCTTAAGCATAAGACAGACACACACACACACACACACACACACACACACACACTCTTCTTACTCCTGTGTGGGCTAGCTCCTGAGTAAGGAAGTTAGAATTGTCCCCATTTTAAAAACTAAGCAGGGCAACCCCTTTGGGTCCCCTCCCACTGTGGGAGCTTTTCTGTCCTCTTAATAAATCCTGCTTTTAAACAAACAAATAAATAAATAAATAAAAACGAAGTAATTGCTGACTATGAACCAAGTTCCCAGCCTCCGGGTGCAGGTCTGTCCCCACCATACCCTCAGCAGGTACTGAATGAACATCATCTCCCACTACCCGTTTCCTTCCGTGCTGCTGTTGTGGTGGTTTCTTGCCTGTGCAAGAGAAACACACACTATTTGCCATAATACGCCAGGACCAGAGCCCCTTTTGTGGGGTTCGGTCATCTGTGACATTAGTGGGGTAACTGGCCCTCATGAGAAACCAGGTCCTAACTCCTAGCTCAATGGTCTCTCTGTTGGGACTTAGAAAAGAATCCCTAAATCTGAGCAGCCTCAGAAGCTTTCCTCTGTCCTTCTCCTTCCCACCTATCTCAGTCCCATCTCCACAAGGCTGGCCCTAGAAATTAGACTCTGTTTTCCCCAGAGCGGGGCAAGGAAACCAGAACTGAAGAGTACCACCCTAACTTTCTCTCCACCCTATTTGTGCAAAAACTGGCCATAAAGAAGTAATCTGACTCGCCCCATTTGACCATGGGTCATGAGACCCTCATTCCAGAGAGGGGCCCCCACACCCGGAAGGAAAGAATGTTGCTCAGAGAGGCCAGGAATCATCGAGACAGACCTGGGTTCCTCTCTATTTGCCCAATCCTGTGTCTACATGACTGTCCATGCCTTGCAGAAACCTAAGCATAAAAATGGGAAATTTCCCTGTACCTCTGGGTCTTCCTTCTGAAGGCTCCAGTGTAAATACTTTAAATACACTGATGGGCCTTTACGCCACTTCGTCTGCCTTCTGTGCTTTGATTTCTCAGTTTCCCTTCTGAGGGTGGACGGGAACCTTTCCCTGGCCCTTGCATCTTCATGTCACAATTTTGTTTCCTGTTCCTGCTGCTTGGTTTCCACAGGGTTGATTTTATCTTGAACTTGGGTGTTTTCAGACCCCACTCCTGCCCCAGCCCCTCCAGATATTGGAGGGAATATCAGTCAGGAGGGAGAAAGTTGCCTGCCTTTCTAGCTGTGGAGAAAAGATAATCTAGGGCCAGAGCGGGGTCAGAGGGTCTTACAAGTGAGGCTTGGGCCAGGTCCAGTGTGTGTAGAAACTGAAGATTGTGGATTGAAAGGGCTGAAGTGTGGGTGGTAGAAAAGAGAAAACCCCTCACTCAGGTGCTCAGGATTCTTTCCACCTGTTGACTGGGCTGGCGAGGGAGGCATCAAGTGGCACCCACAGCCACAGCAGCTTTTTCTTCTTCTTTTTTTTTAGTCAGGTTCTCTCTCTGTCATCTATATGGAGTGCAGTGGCATGATCATGGCTCATGGCAACCTCGACCTCCTGGGCTCAGATGATCCTTCTGCCTCACCTTCCAGAGTAGCTGGGACTACAGGTGCATTCCACCATGCCCAGCTAATTTTTTGACTTTTTGTAGAGGCAAGGTCTTGCTATGTTGCCGAGGCTGGGTACGAATTCCTGGGCTCAAGCAATCCTCCCACCTCGACCTCCCAAAGTGCTGGGATTACAGGTGTGACCCACTGCCCTGGGCCAACGATGGCTTTTTATAACAATCTGATACCTCCACACACTCAAAGGACCTGGGCCTCACAAAGCCATTCAAGTAAGTCAGCAAGAGAAAGCAACCGAATGAAGTCAGTAGGGCAGGTCTCTAAAGACCCCATGGAACCTCTAAATGTGGAGTGCTAGGGCTCATCTCCAGTCCACTCTACTTCAGGAAGCAAAGGAAGGTGGGGGCAGAGAAATGTTGATTCTTGAACTCTGAGACCACATTAGCAAAACATATGGAACCGATAAGGAAATTACTGTTGTCCCTGAAGGGTGGTTTTAAGGACTCAGAATTTCACTACATTTTGGTACTAAAAAAAGGAAACATCCTGTATATGTTGGGGGTTTCATTTTTATTTTTATTTTGTAATACAATGTTTTCCTAGCTTTGTTGAGGTATAGTTGACAAATAAAAGTTGTATATATTTATGATGTAAATGTGATGCTGTGGTATATGTGTACATTGTGGAATAATTACCACAATCAAGCTAATTCGTATCCATCATCTCACATAGTCCTCATTTTCTTTTTTTGTGGTGAGAACATTTAAGATCATTCTCTGAGCGATTTTCCAGTATACATTAATTATAGTCACCATGCTGTACAATAGATCTCCAGAACTTGGGCATCTTGTCTAACTGGAACTTTGTACCCTTTGACCAATAACTCCCCATTTCTCCCCACCCCCAAGCCCTGGCAACACCAGTCTACTCTCTGTTTCTGTGAGTTTGAGTTGTTTTAGATTCCACATATAAGTGAGAACACATGGTATTTATCTTTCTGTGTCTGGCTTATTTCACTTAGCATAGTACCTCCAGGTTTATCCATGTAGTCTCAAATGTCAGGACTTCCTTCTTCTTAAAGACTGAATAGTATTCATGTGTGTGTGTGTGTGTGTGTGTGTGTGTGTATGTGTGTGTGAGAGAAAGAGAGAGAGAGAGAGAGAGAGAGAGAGAGAGAGAGAGTGTGTGTGTGTGTGTGTGTGTGTGTGTGACATTTTCTTTATCCATTCCTCTGTTGATAGACACTTAGGTTGATTCCATACCTTGGCTATTGTGAATAATGCTGCAATTAACATGGGAGTGCAGACATCTCTTGAGCATACTGAGTTTATTTCCTTTAGATAGATACCCAGAAGTAGAATTGCTAGATCATATAGTAGTACTTGTTTCAATATTTGAGAAATCTCCATACAGTTTTCCATAATGATTGTGCCAATTCGCATATAGAAACCTAGAATAAACTTAGTTTAGCATTGTCTTTTTGCCTCAACATAGTGATTTTTGCTTAAATTTTACCCCTGACACGCTTTGTATCTAGCACAAGTTAGAAGATAGATACATTTCCAGTAGGCAGGTTTTAGAAGGTGTTCAGACATTTTAAAATTATATTTTACTGCAGGCCAAGCAGCAGCCTACCCCCACCCCTTCAGCAAATCTCCATCAGATGCAAGACAAGAACAGCTCAACAGTCCAACCTTTCAACTCATGGTTTAGCATAATAGTCTCTAGGAAACTTTCAGGTTCCTTGTCAAGAATCTCTTGGCTGGCTGAAGCCATAGAAATGATAATAAGATCACCTTTTTGCTAAAAGTGCTTGTGGATTGCAAATGACTGACAGATCTCTTGCAAGAAAAACCCCTTCCCTTGTCTCCTCCCATCTAGCTCACCACCCAAGGGCATGAGATGCTAATGCCTGGCAATGTCAAGATCTAAGACTCATAGGACTACAATCGACATCAGAGACCCACAGCCCTGGACATTCCTTTTGGCCCAGATCCCTCCAGACCCAAACACCCCTTACTCTAAAGACCCTTAAATATACTCAGTTCTTGACCCTTCGATGCCACACTTGCCTCTGAATGTCAGACCTCTTTCTAATCTGTGAAAGGTAAATATTAAACTTGACTTCTTTCTTCTTTCTTCCTTGTTGCAATCCTGCATTGTTCCCGTGGCATCAGCACCAGCACAGGCCCACCTCACCTCAGTTTACCCTTTCAGTTCTCTTTTCTCCATACCATCGCCAACACTTGTTTTCATTTGTCTTTTTGATAATAGCCATTCTAACTGGTGTGAGATGATACTCACTGCATATCAATTTGCATTTCCCTGATGATGAGTGATGTTGAGCATTTTTTCACACACCTGCCAGCTAATTGTATGTCTTCTTTTGAGAAATGTCTATTTGGATCCTTTATACATTTTATTTTATTTTATTTTATTTTGAGTTGGAGTCTCACTCTGTCACCCAGACTGCAGTGCAGTGGCACGCTCCCGGTCACCAAAGCCTCGACTGGCTGGGCTCCAGCGATCCTTCCGCCTCAGCCTTCCAGGTAGCCAGAACTACAGGTGTGCGCTACCATGCCCAGCTAATTTTTGATTTATTGTAGAGTTGAGGTCTTGCCAAGTTGCCCAGGTGGGTCTCGAACCCGCAGGCTCAGGCAATCCACTCGCCTCAGCCTCCCAAAGTGCTGGGATTACAGGCTGATCCACTGAGCCCGGCCCCTTTATGCATTTTAAATGGGGTTATTTGCTTTCTTGCCATTGAGCTGTCCAAGTTCCCTATATATTTTGGGTATTAGCCCTTTATCAGATGTATGATTTGAAAATTTTTTCCATTCCATAGGTTGCCTCTTCACTCTGTTGATTGTTTCCCTTGCTGTGCAGAGTATACAAAATCAACATACAAAATCAGTAGGATGTCTTTTTTTTTTTTTTGAGTTGGAGTGTTACTCTGTCGCCCAGGCTGGAGTGCAGTGGCATGCTCACAGACACTCCAGCATCGACCTGCTGGGCTCCAGCGATCCTTCCGCCTCAGCCTTCCAAGTAGCCAGAACTACAGGTGCGCGCTACAGCGCCCAGCTAATTTTTGATTTATTGTAGAGATGAGGTCTTACCAACTTGCATGGGCTGGTCTTGAACCCGCGGGCTCAGGCAGTCCACTTGCCTTGGCCTCCCAAAGTGCTGGGATTACAGGCTGAGCCACCAAGCCCGGCCAATCAGTAGTATTTCTATATGCCAACAATGAGCTATCTGAAAAAGAAATGAAGAAAGTAATTCCATTTGAAATAGCATGAAAAAATATTCAGAAATAAACTTAATCAAGAAGAGGAAAGATCTATACACTGACCAGTATAAGATAATTATGAAAGACATTGAACAAGACACAAATAAATGGAAAGACATCCCATGCTCATGTGTTAGAATAATTAATATTGTTAAAATATCCATGCTACCCAATGCGATCTACAAATTCAATACCACCCCATCAAAATTCCAAATGTATTTTTCACAGACATAGAAGAAAATTCCTAACATTCATATGGAACTACAAAAGACCCAAAATAGTCAAAGCAATCTTGCTAAAGAAGAACAAATCTGGAGGTATCACAATACCTGATTGCAAAAAATCACAAAGCTATAGTAAGGAAAGCATCATGACCCTTGCATCAAAACAGACATCTACAAATGGAACAAAAAAGGAGCCCAGAAATAAATCTATACATTTTTGGTCAACTGATTTTCAACAAGGACACCAAGAACATACCAATGGAAAAGGGATAGTCCCATCAATAAATATTACTGGAAAAATTGAACCTTTATCTCATACCATACACAAATGTCAACTTAAAATGGATTAAAGACTTAAATGTAAGACCTGACACTATAAAACTACCAAAAGAAACAGGGAAAAAACTTCTGGACACTGGTCTGGGCAAGGACATTTTGGAAATGACACCCAGCGCATAAGTAACAAAAGCAAAAATAGAGAAAAACAGGATTACATCAAACACATCTTGGGGGCTTTGACTGTTGAGATGACCAGGGCTGTGTATCTACATCCCCTGGTCTGTAGGAAGAACATTCCAGGGAGTTTGGACATCTCCCTCTCTTGGATCTTTGCTCAAAGGTCACTTTCTCGGTGAGATCTCCCTGGCCTCCTTAATTAAAAGTGCAGCCCACACTGGGTACAGTGGCTGATGCCCGTAATCCCAGTACTTTCGGAGGCAGAGGCGAGAGGATTGCCTGAGCCCAGGGGTTTGAGACCAGCATGGGCAACATGGTGAGATCTCATCTCTACAGTAAATAAAGAAATTAGCTGGGTATGGTGGCATGTGCCTGTGGTTCCAACTACTTGGAAGGCTGAGGTGGAAGGATTGCCTGAGCCCAGCTGTTTGAGGCTGCGGTGGCTGTGGGTGTGCCACTGTACTCCAGTCTGGATGGCAGAGTGAGACTATGACTCTAAACAAACAAACAAACAAACAAAAAAAATTGCAGTCCCTCACCCCCACCACATTCATCACCCCTGATGTTTTGATAGTGTTGACTGTCTGCCTCCCTCATGGGAGGGACAGAAACTTTTTTTCAATCTGGTTCACTCGTGTGACTCAGAACCTGCCTAACACAGGAAGGCCTACAAATATTTGTTGAATGTTATTAAAATGTCCCACCTTGCATTAATATTTCTGTTTTTCAGTGTTGCTTGACTTGAAGGCAATATTTTATTTTCCCAGCATTTTTCTTAATATATCTAAGAATTCTGTGTTGTTGCACTTAACTCTGGATAAATAAAAAAAGAATGCATAAAAGAATAGGAAAAACGTCTTCTGGAAAAGCAAACGAAGGCTCACAAAGCTAGCATGGCAACAAAACCAGAGGAGGATGATCCAGTCCCAGGAAGCCAAAGGCTCCGTACCAAGTGGTGATGTAACAATAACAGTAATAATAGTAATAGCGATTGCTGGTGGTAGGAGCCACCTGCAATCCAGGGTTGCATTTCCCAGACATGTAATTAGGATCACAGAATTGTCTTTCAGTAGCTTAAAATGTCTGCGACCTTATGGGGCAGAGGGTGGGAAGCCACCAGGAAACTGACAGGGAGATGCAGGATGACGGGAAGTAGGAGGCCTAGAAGGAAAAGGGTGGGGGGAGAGGAGGAGGAGAGCAGGCCAACATCACCAGCTGTGCTGCCCCTGCCCACCCCGGAACACTCTTAACGCTCCTTTTCCTCCCTCCACCACCTCTGCCCTCTGTTCTGGCATCACTCCGGGCTCAGGTGGGATTCTTTTCCCTCAACATGGCAGATGTTTAATATCCCCTGTGGCATCTCCCTGGGAAATTAGGGACAAATAAGGCCTTTGAAAATTGCCTACAACATCATTCTACCCTGCTTTAAAGTGGTGAGCACCCCAGCTCAACCATCCTTGCAAAGCTTCTCAACACCCAGGGATAAAGGAGCTACCACAGGTGTCCCGTCCCCCCGTCGTGGTCCCCCCCCCCCCCCCCCGGGAAAGACAGCATCAGCAGGTTTGGAAATTCAGCCTTAAGCTGCTGGCAGGAAGGTGAGTGGGGAATCAAGAGTGCAGGGAATTTGGGAACCAGACCTTAACAGTCTGTGGCACACGTGAGTTCAGTCACTCTGCCTTCCTTCTTTCCTTCCGGCACATTGAGCAAAGCTGGAAGCATCCACGTGGAGAAATACACCAGGAATACAGGTACAATGAAAAACACCACCCTGTGTGCTTCCAATCCAAATGAAACGCAGGTCAGGAGCCACAGGGATGAGTCCAAGGCCCCAGAGGGAAAGAGGAGACTCTGAACCCCCCTGTTTGTGGGGGTTTATCCTCTGAGGAAGCAGTGAGGCATGGATTAGTACCACCACTCTCATTTCAAATGGAAAAATTATGCCAGAAGGAAGAGTTGCCGTGATGGGCTTCATATTTCACAGGTGGAGCTGAGTTTTTAATAATGATGGGCTTACAGCGGCCGTGTTTCCAATACCATGGCAACAATCAACTCCTGGTTTATTCTGAGTTGATAAAATTATCCAGGCCACAAAGACATTATTAAAAATGAAACAAAACAAAAATGTCTGTTCCATGGCTTTAAGGCAGTGCTTCCCCAATTTAACTGAGTTTGGGAATCGACAGCGGCCGCTGACTAAAACAGCAGGTTCCCTACACTTAGATCCCAGGAAGCTGTATTCAACGTGAACAAGCTCCTGAGGCGACTCACTCACAGGCAGTTCACGAGCCACACTCTGGGAGACACTACGTTGGATCCTGCCGCGAGCTGTTAGTCTGAGCTCTGGTTCTGGGGCCCTCCTTAGGCAGGACCAGGGAGACTCTAGAGCCACGCAAAAGCCACTAGTCACATGTAGTCACATGACCAGTCCAAACTGAGATATGCTGTAAGTGTAAAACACACTGGATTTCAGTATAAACTCAAAACAGTGTAGAATATCTCATTTAAACATTTTCATATTGATTATATGTTGAAATGATAATGTTTTGACTATAGCGTGTTATGTAAAATAAATTACTAATGTTAATTTTGCCGGTTTCTTTTAACATTTTCAGTGTGGCTGCTAGAAGATTTGAGGTTACGTATGTGACTCGCATTATATTTCCAGAGCTACTATGGACACAGAGGTTCCGATTATAGAACAGGTCCTAAAACTTTCTAGATGAGAAGTATTTTCAGTTTTATTTTCCTCATCTTATCTACAACCTTAAAAAGGACTGAAAATAATTGAGGCTGGTCTAGCCTGACAGCAGAGGTTGAAAACAAGTCACTTTCCAATAAAATCCATAGACATGTTGTTTTACCTGCAAAATGTTGGCACACACAATATGTTCCAAAAATGTCACCAACATTTAAAAAAACACAAAATAGCTTAATACATATTTTTATTTGCAGCATCTATTGAAAAATCTGAAGATTCTGCAATACTGGGTCTACCATCCTGGGTGAAAAAAATCCTGCTGGCTCCCAGATGAAGCAATTGTGTCATCAGAAGCCCTTCAGGAGAACACACAGGGGCGAACAAAATGTTTAAGTTCTGTTATTTACTATTTAGGCATATAAAAACCATAGCTTTGTATGTATCTTTCCATTTTGTTGTCATTGTTCTGTTTGTTTTCATGAAAGTGTATTTGTCAAGGGAGGAGGATAGAATGTATGTTATCTCTGACTTTGATAGCTTGACTCATAACTTTTAAATACATAGACATATGACACGTGGATGTCTATTTCTGTTCTCCATACATCTGGTAAAGGTGAGGGTAGGCTTGAGGTTGGGTATCTGAACCAAGACCCATGAATACTTGGGATAGGTTGGTCTGGGACTGAAAAAGGGCAAGAGGATTTTGTTTTGAAGGGTGTTTAAGAATTTTAAATTTCCTTACACCCTTTGCCTAAGTCTCAGCCTGTAGACATTTAGGTGGGTTCACCTGACTGGGATGGGCAGGTACAGCCATCTGGTTGTAGAACCACAGGTCATGTCTCTCTCCTTCATGCTAGCAAAAATCACATGACTAAACCCCCAACATCAAATCTCTCTAGCTAGGGTCTTGTTGCCAATCCTGTGGGATTCTGCCTGCTGCTTTAAGAAATGAGTTGCTTATCTGAACAGTACCAATTATTTTATATTTCACATTCATGAGCCAAGGATGCCCCTGGCTTTGTTGACTCAAGAAAATGTCAAAATGGATTTTCTATTTTTTAATCTTTTTCTCTATAAATTGCCATAGGAAACTCGGTATTGTCATTAGATAGCTAACAAAACACGTCTTAAGTGAATCTCTTGTGTTGAGTGTTGTATTAGACTCTGGGCAAGCGGTTGGGAGTAGGGATGTGATGGAGTGGGGGAATCAGTGCAGTAAACTCCTGGCATTTTGGGAGATTCCCTATCATTCTTCCTAAATGAGGAGAGACCACGTAGTGGCCTATAGCCATATGCACTCATAATCCCCCTCACTGTCCTCGGCCCTACCCAGTAGCTCTGTCTTGACAGTGGGGCTGCTCCAGCTGGGGTGGCCCTATCCCTCCTCCATAGGTGTTCATCCTAGGGTCTAGGTGGAAGGGTCAGCCACTTCTCACAGTATGTACCAATCATGGCAAAGGTGAGAGGACGAAGGGCTGGGATTGCCATGAGGCTTAATGGAAACCTTTGCTGGTGTAACTTCTGATGTGATATTGGTCAAGGCAAGGGGCATGCCCAAGCCCACATCAGGATGAAAAGAAAAGTGAGTATTTGTGAAACAAAACCCCAAAGGGCCCAGCTCCCTGAGAGGGAGTCCTGGTGGCCCTCCATTCCCCCTACTTCAAAGCTAAAGGGGTAGGTCCTCGCTTCTCACTGGACTCTGCCCTGGTTTTGGAGGGAATGACTGGAAGAAGAAACGACTTCTCTTACTTGAGCAGGGCTGTGACATCCTGCTGTCAGTGACTTTCTCGCAGTGTTACCTCTAGGGCAGGACCTTGGCTCTGTTTTCCTCTGCCTAATATTCCTTGGGCCCTTTTGGCTTTCTGAGCCTGCTTCTAGCCTTCCAGGTAATTCTGGTCTTGAAGCAGTTAACTGCATTCTCCTCATTTGCCAGAGATGGTTTTGGTTGTTTGCCATCAAGAATGCTGACTGGTGCTGGTGGGCATAATATTTTGCCCTAAAGAATATTCTGTAGATTGAAGAACTAACATTCTCAAGGAAAACTCTTATACACATATCACATGGCAATCCAGGCAGTGAAAGCATGAGCTTTAGAGTATGAAAGCTATGATCTCAAATCTCAACTCTGACACTTCTGGCTGTGTGACCTTGTGTATTTGACTTAACGTCTCCAAGCTTTGGCCTCATCTGTAAATAGGAGCAATACTACCTATCTCATCAGGTTTTTGCAAGGATAAAACAATAACATGCTTAAATTTCCTAGCAGAGTGTCTAGTATGCAGTAGATCTCTAATAATTAGTGTCTTTTACTTTTATGGTAGTATTGTTCAGAGTAGGGTAAGCTTCCTAAAGAAAGGGCACTCTGTATAACTTTTTTTTCGAGTCAGGGTCTCATTCTGTCACCCAGGCTAGAGTGCAGTGGTGCCATCATGGCTCACTGCAGCCTTGACCTTCCGGTTCAGGAGATTTTTCTGCCTCAGCCTCCTGAGTGGCTGAGACAACAGGCATGTACCACCCTACCTGGCCAATATTTTTAAATTTTTGTAGAGATGAGATCTCACTGCCCAGGCTGGTCTTGAACTCCTGGATTCAAGCAGTCCTCCCACCTCAGTCTCCCAAAATGCTGACATTACAGGTATGAACCACCACACCAGGCTAATTTTTTGATTTTTTGGAGAGATGGGGATGTTGCTCAGCTGATCTTGAATCCTGGGCTTAAACTAACCTTCTGCCTCAGCTTCCCAACATGCTGGGTTTACAGGCATGAGCCACCATACTGGCCTGCATGTTTTTGAGAAATTCAGAATATTAATGGAAACTTCAACTTTAGATTAAAAGGAGGTATGTGGAAAATATTGTCCATTTGCAATTTGCTTCCATCTAGCTATTAGAATAGGATAGTCTTTTTTTTCTTTTTTTTTTTTGAGTTGGAGTCTCACTCTGTTGCCCAGGCTGGAGTACAGTGGCACGCTCATGGCCACCACAGCCTTGATCTGCTGGGCTCAGGCGATCCTTCTGCTCAGCCTTCCAAGTAGTTAGAACTACAGGCATGTGCCACCACCCGGCTAATTTTTGGTTTATTGTAGAGATGAGGTCTCACCAGTTTGCCCAGGCTGGTCTTGAACCTGTGGGCTCAGGCAATCCTCTCACTTCGGCCTCCCAAAGTGCTGGGATTATAGGAATGAACCACCGCACCTGGCTCAGGATAGTATTTTTAAAAATTGGCATCACAGACAGAGAAAGGGAAATATAGGGGCATTCCAGAAAAAAGTATGTGTGCAAGTCAAAGTAGTGGGGCAAGACTGGACACGTCACATGGGAGAGAGATGGAAGAGACAGCATGGCTGTTTAGCAGAGGTGTATCTGCATGGGCAGGATGAGAAGCCTGTGCAGAAAGAGAGTCTGATGCTAAGGTCAGGTCTGAATAGTAGATCAGGTTTAAACTGGATAATTTGGTCACTGGGAACTTTGCAGGTTTGTAGAATGATGGAGAACATGTGTGGGTGGAAGGAGAGGCTGCACTTGATTTATAGATCTCGGGTGTCATGTGTGGCATGGTCTATGATGGAGAAGGAGTCCAGTTAGATGCAACTGCATTGTACACAAATCTCATTGTCTGTCTCATTGAGGGTGAGGAAAGTCTGCTGGGTCGTGGCTGTGGATGTGGAACCCTATAGAGGAAACCTGCCTGAGGAGTGTAGCAGGACCAGTGACTGTTTAGACAAAGGCTGAAAAGAGTGTGCAGTCACTACTTCATTTGGAAAGGGACTGATTTTATGACCTAGAATAAATGATTGCTTCCTTCTTATTGACGTATAATTCACTTGCCACACATTTCACCATTTTAAGTGTACAATGCAGTGTACAATGCAATGGGTTTTTATATATATATATATATATATACCCAGGCTGGAGTGGAGTGCAGTGGCACACTCACAGCCCCTTCAGCCTTGTACTGCTGGGCTCAGGCAATCCTTCCACCTTCCAAGTAGCTGGAAATACAGGCATGTGCCATCATGCCCAGCTGGGTTTTAGTATATTCACATGGTTATATAACCACTACCACTATCTAATTCCAGAAAATTTTCATCATGCCAAAAAGAGATCCCCTACCTGTTACTCCCTTGTCCCTCCTGCTAAAGTCCTTGGCAACCACTAATCTACTTTCTGTCTCTGTGAATGGGCCTATTCTGGACATTTCATATGGATTATAATCTCACAGAATGAGACGTTTTGTGTCTGACAGTTTTCTTTTTTTTTTTCTTTCCTTTTTTTTTTTTGAGTTGGAGTCTTACTCTGTCGCCCAGACTGGAGTGCAGTGGCATGCTCCCGGCTACCGTAGCCTTGACCTGCTGGGCTCCGGCTATCCTTCTGCCTCAGCCTTCCAAGGAGCCAGAACCACAGGTGTGCGCCACAACGCCTGGCTAATTTTTAAAAATTTATTGTAGAGATGAGGTCTCGCCAAGTTGCCCAGGTGGGTCTTGAACCCACAGACTCAGGCAATTCACTCGCCTCAGCCTCCCAAAGTGTTGGGATTACAGGCTGAGCCACCGAGCCTGCCTGACTGTTTTCATTTACCACAATGATTTCATGGTTCATCCATGTCATAGCATCTATCAGTACTTCATTCCTTTTTATGGCTGAATAATATTCCATTGTTTGGATAGAACACATTTATTTGTCTTTTCATCAGCTGATGGACATTTGGGTTGTACTTATTTTTTGGCTATTATACATAATGCTGTTATGAACATTTGTGTACAATTTTTTAAATAAACATGTTTCCAATTATCTTGGGGATACAAAGAAAGACTCCCAAAACCCAGAATTTATGTATAAGAAATTTTATACTTATTCTTACATATTTAAACTTTAGTCACCCTCAAAGTACTCTCCGTTTGAGGCAATACACATATCGAGATGCTTTTTCCACTGCTCAAAACAGGGTTTGAACTTGTTCACTTTGATGCCCTCTAGTGCTCCTGCTGTTTTTTTGTTTTAGCTCTTCCACATCAGTAAAATATTTCCCTTTGAGGACTTTTTTCATCCGGTGAAACAAATAAAAGTTGCTCAAGGCAAGATTGGATGGGACATGAGAGTCATGCCATTTTTGTTCAAAAACTGCTGAACACTCAGCTCAGTCTGGGCAGGTGCACTTGTAAATCACCCGTTATGAAATGGGCAAACTCATTGAAAGAATCTCCAAAAAAAAAATTCACTGAAGCCGAATGCAACCTCTCACAACAATGCTAGCTGGCACAGTGATGCTGATGGGTTCCTAGAATACTTACCAAGTGGGAGAGGCCTGCATTACAAGGGACTTGTCCTCCAGAAGATAATTCCAGGTTTTGGGAGGGTCCTCTTTGTACCCAGGAGTGGTATTGCTGGGCCATACAGTAACTCTATGTTGACCAGCCATTTTCCACAGCAGCTAGACCACGTCACATTCCCACCAGCAGTGTGTGAAGATTCTAGTTAGTCCACATTCTCATGCACACTTGCTATTTTATTTCATTTTTTATAGTCACCTTAGTGGACGTAAAGAGGTCCTTGTTGAGGTTTTCAGCTGCATTTCCTTTATATGTTGAGTATCTTTCCATGTGCCTGCTGTCCATTTGTGTATCTTCTTTGGATATATGTCTGTTCAAATCCTTTGCCCATAATAATGAAATTTTTGCCATGCCTCATAACTTATGCTAAGACCATTTCCACAAAAAGCCATATCTGATCGCTCTTTAGGGTATAATTTACACTACGTAAATCAGAATATTCTGAGGTTTCCAAGGTTTTAAGAAACCACAGTGATGCCTCTTTTATTCTGTTTGGTCTGCAAGTATGTGATCAAGAAATTTAAATTGCACTAGGGAGCTATTTCTCTACTACCCATTTCTTCTTCCTCATTATTGTTCAAGTTCCCTGAATGTAATTGATATTAACACTTTGGATTTATTTTTTTAACCTTCTTTCATCTGATACCAAGGACAAACCAAATAGAGTTCTTTACAAAAGTTAATTAATTTAACTTTATTTGAACCTTTTCCCACATGGAACTTGGTGCTTCCAAATTAGCAATATAGAAATAAACTACACAAGGATTTTTTTAAGTAGCTGTAAAATAAAAGAGTTGAACTAAATTATTTCAAACTTTTCCTCCAACTTTAACATATCATGATTCTAACATGGTTGATTGGTAACTGAGAGGGGGTGTGAACCCAAGAATGCTAACTTAAGTCCCCTTCCATGGTCAAGATGCCGTTCTTCTCTGATGAAGTAACATTTGCAAAATAAGTCTTAATGGGTCCCTTGGAGGCTGAAAACTCTGGAAACATAAGAACTAGGTCATGGAAGGAAAGGCTCAGAAACGAATGTATGCACTTAAGAAAGTGGTCATAGTAATTATTTTGTGGGTGAACTGTACTCATAGATAAAAGTCATGGCTAAAAAATACAAACCAGATGGTGGGTAGGCAGTGGGGTAAAATTATTCCTTGGAAACCAATGGGATTTGGACAAGGACGTTTTGGAGAAATCCAGAATGTTAACGGAAACTTCAACATTAGATTAAAAAGAAGTATGTGGAAAATATTATCCATTTGCAATTTGCTTCCATCTAGCTATTAGAATGGGATAGAATAAACCTGAAAATAGAATCCAGAGGAAATAGAAGCTACCCTAATGCAACGAGTTGGAAGTAAAATGAATGTCAGAATCATGGAAAAGACTATGCCTTAAAAGCTACATTCCCAGTTTTCTCCTGGAACTGTTTGAGAGAGAGGGGTTAAAAAGAATGTGTAGCTTGAATTTAAATCTTTTAGATGTTTTGTGCTTAGCACTTTCCTAGGGTCCTTGGGCAATTTGAACTCTGGACTAAAGGAGCTTAAAATCTTATTCCTACACAGAAACTTTTAGCTTGCAGAATAAAGCAGTGTATGATTGAATGTTAAAATGTAGATTATATGAATTATGTACATAGCAAGGCAGAGCAGCCAGCCTGATGACCTGAACATGCACTTGAGAAGGAATGGAATTCAGGCAAGGAAAGTGGAGGGAAGACGGCAGTCCAGAGAAAGACCTTGGAGGAAAAGGGTTGGGACTGGGCTTGGACATTGGGTGCTCAGTGGTGTGGAAAGCATCTTCTCTGATGGGGATAGAATATTTTATTAAAAATGAGAGGGCTCTGGTGCTGATGACCTCAGGTATGATTATGTCATGTGGGGCCCTGCCTGTGAAATGTAACAGCTCGTGTTATTAAAAGATGAAAGTAGCATCCATATGACCCAGCAATCCCCCTATTGGGAATATATTCGGAGGAATTCAAGTGATTCTACCAAAAAGACACCTGCACATGCATGTTTGTTGCAGCTCTATTCACAATAGCAAAAACATGAAACCAACCATGTTGCCCATCGAAGCTGGACTGGATTTAAAAAATGTGGTACATATACACAATGGAATATTATGCAGCCATAAAGGACAAACATATG
>CAUYQG010295651.1:0-11904 GCA_963574415.1 Tarsius wallacei
GTTTTCTCTATTCTAGTTTAATGTTGACTAGATTGTAAGTTTTGCTTTCTTTTTTTTTTAAATTGGAAACGATAGTTTGTTTATTTATTCATTATTTTTTGAGTCAGAGTCTCACTCTGTTGCCCAGGCTGGAGCGCAGTGGCACGTTCACGGCCACCGCAGTTTCAACCTGCTGGGCTCAGGCGATCCTTCTGCCTCAGCCTTCCAAGTTGCTGGAACTACAGGAATGCATCACTATGTCCAGTTAGTTTTTTGATTTATTGTAGGGACGAGGTCTTGCCATGGTGCCCAGGTTGGTCTCGAGCCTGTGGGCTCAGGCAACCCTCTCACCTCCGCCTTCCAAGCTGGGATTACAGGCATGAGTCACTGTGCCTGCCTCTCATCTTGCCAGTCTTTAGTGACCACTCCTTCCAGGAAGCACTTTGTTCTCTAGGCTTCCATAATGCCAGGTCCACCTGGTTTTCCTTCTGTTTCCCCGCCTCCCACTTAGTTTCTTGTCAACTTCTCCGATATCAGATCTTCGAAGGTAGAAGAACACCAAGACTTATCCTACTCTTTTTCTCTTTGTTTGTACTGTCTGACTAGGTGAGTTTGCCAAGTCCCATGGTTTTAAGTACCATTCCTAAGTCAATGATTCTCAAATTTATGTCTCCAGCCCCCGCCTTCTCCCCTGAACTCTAGACTTGTGTAGCTCTCTGCTTGATATCTCCATTTGGGTGTTTAATGGGCAACTCAAAATTAAGAAGAACAGACTGGGTGCAGTGACTCATACCTGTAATCCCAGCACTTTGGGAGGCTAAGGCAGGAAGATTGCTTGAGCCCAGGAGTTCAAGACCAGCCTGGGCAACATAGTGAGACCTCATCTCTACAAAAAAATAGTGAAAATTAACCAGGCATGGGGTGGTACATGCCTGTAGTCCCAACTACTCGGGAGGCTGAGGTGGAAGGATTCTCTGAGTCTAGGAGGTCAAGGCTGTGGTGACCCATGATTGTGCTACTGCATTCCAACCTGGGCGACAGAGTGAGATCCCGACTCAAAAACAAAAACCAGCAAAAAACAAAATTAAGAAGAGCACAAATTGAGAATTTTCAAATTACACCTCACATCTGTTCCCCAGTTCTCTATCCTCTCATCCTCTCAAGATATACCCACCTCCATAATTGACATCACCATTGGACCAGTTACATAGGCCAGGAGGTCAGGGGTCATCCACTGATTTATTTATTTAAGATAGAGATGGGGGTCTTGCTATGTTTCCCAGGCTAGCCACAATCTCCTGGGTTCAAGCACTCTTCCCTCGCCGGCTTCCCAGGAATGAGCCATGGTACCCAGCCAGGAGTCATTCTTGACTTCTCTCATTCTCCCACATCATAATCAGTAATTCCTACTGGCTGTATCTCCAAAATATTTATTTATTTATTTATTTATTTGAATTGGAGTCTCACTCTGTCGCCCAGACTGGAATGCAGTGGCATGCTCACGAACACCACATCCTCAACCTGCTGGGCTCAGGCGATCCTTCTGCCTCAGCCTTCCAAGTAACTGGAACTATAGGTGTGTGCTACCATGCCCGGCTTATTAAAAGATAAATCAGAAGATTTATTGTAGAGATGAGGGCTCACCAAGTTGTCCAGGCTGGTCTCGAAACCCTGAGCTCAGCAGTCCTCTAGCTTCAGCCTTCATAGTGCTGGGATTACAGGCTTGAGCCACCGTGCCCGGCCTCCAAAATATATTCTAATGCCAAAGATGACCCCTCTTGCCATCACTACTGTAGCCCTAGTCCAAGCTACCATCTAACTGGTTTCCCTACCACCCGTACCATCTTAAGTTTGCTCCCCGGGCAGTAGTACTAGGAGTGACTTTAAATGGTAAATTGGATCTCCTCACCAGCTGGTTGAAACTCTCCAGTAGCTTCCATCGCACCTGGAATATACCTGCCCTGTGCTTACAGAGCCTCCCACGATCTGATCTGGTTGACCTCTGCTGTTAGCTTTGGCCCTTGCCTGCTATGTTCCAGCAACAGCAACCTTCTTTCTATTTCTAAGCAGCTAAGACCAGGGAAGCTCACTCTGCTCCAATGACTTTGCACTAGCTATTCCCTACCTGGAGCACCGTTCCCTTGAGTGTGACTGGCTCCCTTTTGTCCTTCAGATCTCTGCTTAAATGTTACCTTCTAGCCGGGCTCGGTGGCTCAGCCTGTAATCCCAGAGCTTTGAGAGGCTGAGGTGAGTGGATTGCCTGTTCGAGACCCGCCTGGGCAACTTGGCGAGACCTCATCTCTACTATAAATCAAAAATTAGCCGGGTGTGGTAGCACATATCTGTAGTTTCAGCTACTTGGAAGACTGAGGCGGAAGGATCGCTGGAGCCCAGCAGGTCGAGGCTGCGGTGGCCGGGAGTGGCCACTGCACTCCAGTCTGGGCGACAGAGTGAGACTCCAACTCAAAAGAAGAAAAAAAAATGTTACCTCCTGAGAAGCTCTCTGACTCCCCAGTTTGAAATAGTCACCCAGGCCCTATGTGTGTAACAACTTTATTTTCATGCTCTGTGAAGTACTGACCAACTCCTGATACTTTTCTTGTTTATTTACTTTAGTTGTTTGTCTTCCCACACTAGAAAGTAGGCTTAGTGACAACAGGGGCTTTCTGCTTCATTCACCACTAATTCCTCTGTATCTAGAGCAGAAATTTAATAATCTTTGAGTGAATGAAAGAAATTACCTCCATATATATTATTTATTTATTTTTTGAGTTGAAGTCTCACTCTGTGACCCAAGCTGGAGTATAGTGGCACAATCACAGCTCACCACAGCCTAGACCTCCTGAGTTCAGGTGATCATTTCACCTCAGCCTCCCAAGTAGCTGGGACTACAGGTGTGCACCACCAAGCCCAGCTTATTTTTAAATTATTTTCTAGAAATGAGATCTTGCTGTGTTGCCCAGGCTGGCCTTGAACTCTTGGCCTTAAGCGATTCTCCCGCTTCAGCCTCCCAAAGTGCTGGGATTACAAGCGAGTGCCACTGCACCTAGCCCATTTATATTTAATACCCTCTCCCCTTCAGTTAAAATGACATAGCCAAGACTCGCCTCTTGAGGGGCTTAGAAGCCAGCTTGAATTATGAAAGGCTGTAAGTATTTCAGGCCAGGTATAGTAGCTCATGCCTGTAATTCCAGCATTTTGGGAAGCAGAGGTGAGAGGATTGCCAGAGCCCACAGGTTCAAGACCAGCATGGGCAACATGGCAAGATCTCGTCTCTACAATAAATCAAAAAAATAGCTGGGTGTGGTGGTGCACGCCTGTAGTTCCAGCTACTTGGAAGGGTGAAGTGGAAGGATCACCTGAGCCCAGCAGGTCAAGGCTTTGGTAGCCGTGAGCATGCCGCTGCACTCTAGCCTGGGCAACAGAGTAAGACTTCAACTCAATAAATAAATAAATAAATAAAAATAAAAGTATTTCAGTGAAAGTCCTGCTTTGTAAACCAGTGGTGAGAAGCATTTGTATTGCTACTGAGAAAAAAAAAAATGCAGTTAAGAGTTACTATACAAAATTAAGTTAGAACACTTTTCAAGGAAGAACTATCAACTGCCTCTTTCATGTGCTTTAAAAAAGGATATCTGAGCCGGGCATAGTGGCTCACGTCTGTACTCCCAGCACTTTGGGAGGTGGAGGCAAGAGAATTGCCTGAGTCCACAAGTTTGAGGCCAGCCTGGGCAACATGGCGAGACCTCATCTCTACCATAAATTAAAAAAATCAGGGTGTGGTGGTGCACATCTGTAGTCTCAGCTACAGGCCACTGCACTCCAGCCTGGGCGAGAGAATGAGACTCCGACTCAAAAACTAAATACATACATAAATAATAATTAAATAAAAATAAAAAATAAGCCGGACTCGGTGGCTCAGCCTGTAATCCCGCGCATTTGGGAGGCTGAGGTGAGTGGATTGCCTGAGTTCGCGGGTTCGAGACCCGCCTGGGCAACTTGGCGAAACCTCATCTCTACAATAAATTAAAAAAATCAGCCGGGCGTAGTAGCGCGCGCCTGTAATTTCGGCTACTCAGAAGGCTGAGGCGGAAGGATCGCCGGAGCCCAGCAGGTCGAGGCTGCAGTGGCCAGGAGCGGCCACTGCACTCCAGTCTGGGCGACAGTGAGACTCCAACTCAAAAAAAAAAAAAAGATGCTTATATTTTGTATCATAAAGGTGATATATGTGTACTGTGACTCACAAAAGGATTAACTGACCTTCTCTCGTCTCTCCTCCTCTCCTCTTCCCAGATATACCACAATGAAGCAGCTGTGATGGGGACTTGGAAGAGCTGCTAACATTTGCCGAGAGCCTGCTATGTGCTAGACATGTGATAGAGTAACTCGATTCATTGTCACAACCACCTTATGAGGAACAAGGATAATTCTCATGCTACAGATATGAGGCACAGAGGAGTTGAGCAACTTGCCTGGGTCACACGGTTACTAGGCAGTAGAGCAGGAAGGCAGACTCCAACACCTGAGCTCTTAATCGTCTCACCATGGTGTCCTAGAGAATTCACGTCAATGAATCTGAGTGTTTGACAGCACGTTAGTCCTTTGGGACTGTAGAGGAAGGTAAAGAAGGGACATACATGGTGGCGTGGAGATAAGTGTCAAAGCCAATAGCCTAGAGGTTTTCCTCATGTCCCCTCCCACTATGGGAGCTTTTTTGTCCTCTCAATCAATCCTGCTTTAAAAAATAATAATAATGTTTGTATATACAAAGCTAAAATACCACTGGAAACCAGGCCGAGCCTGGTGGCTCATACCTGTAATCCCAACACTTTGGGAAGTAGAGGAGAGAGGATTTCCTGAGCCCAGGAGTTTGAGATCAACCTGGACAACATGACGAGACCTCGTCTCTACAATAAATTAAGAAATTGACTGAGTATGGTGGTGCGTGCCTGTAGTCCCAGCTACTTGGAAGACAGAGGTGGAACGATCACCTGAGCCCAGCAGGTTGAGGCTGCGGTAGCTGTGACTATGTCATTGTACTCCAGCCTGGGTGACAGAGTGAGATTTCTACTCAATAATAAACAAACAAATAAATAAAATACAACTGGAAACCAATTATATTGAAATATAGTTCTCAAAATATTAAATCAACATTTAGGATGTAATATACATATATGTGCTTTTTTTTTTTTTGAGTTGGAGTCTCACTTCGCCACTGAGGCTGGAGTACAGTGGCACACTCATGGCCACCCCAGTGTCGACCTCCTGGGCTCTGGCGATCCTTCTACCTCACCTTCCAAGTAGTCAGAACTACAGACGCGTACTACCATGCACCACGCCTGGCTAATTTTTTTTATTTATTGTAGAGACAAGGTCTCGCCAAGTTGCCCGGGCTGGTCACGAACCCACGGGCTCAGGCATTCTACTTGTCTTGGCTTCCCAAGTGCTGGGATTACAGGCTGAGCCACCGAGTCTAGCCTTTCTTTTTTTTTTTTTTAACGCCAGAGTCTTGCTGTTTTGCCCAGGCTGGTCTCAAACTCCTGGGTTCAAGCTATCCTCTGAACTTAGCAACCCAAGCACCTGGGACATGTGCATGCCACCACACCAGGCTAGATGTTTATTTTATTTTGTTTTGCTTCACTTTGTTTTATTTTATTTTATTATTTTATTTGAGTTGGAGTCTCATATTGTCACCCAGGCTGGAGTGCAGTGGCACAATCACAGCTCACCATAGCCTCAAACTCCTGAGCTAAAGGGATAGCCTCCTGCCTTAGCCTCCTGAGTATCTGGGACCACAGGTGTGTTTCACCATGCCTGGCTAATTTTTTGTTTGTGTAAAGATGAGGTCTCACTATGTTGTCCAGGCCAGTCCTGAACTCCTGGGCTCAAACAATCTTCCAATCTCAGCTTCCCAAAGTGCCGGGACTACAGGTGTAGGTCACTGCACCCAGCCTAGATGCTTATTTATTGATGTATTTAAAATAAAATGATTTAATGACTGGTCTAACGACTATCATAATTTCATGGTAGTATGAGCATAAATGATATATCAAGATATTTTTCACTGCTATCGTGGCAGAAATATCTGGGATCTCTATGGGTGACAAAGTTACAGGTACTTCCAGTGCTACCATGACTTGTTGCCTACATTTGAAATGAAAGGAATTGCTAAGTTTGTTAGAGGCTAGTAAAAATGAAGATATGATTTCTTTCCTTCCGTCCAAGTTCATAGGCCTCCTGAATTCTATCCATGGATTTCTCTGGGGGAGAGAGGTTGGGGAGAGAGAGGTCTATTGATGTATAGTGCTAGACCCCCAAAGACCCCAAAAGGGAAAGCATTGTGTCCAAGAGACCCAAGAAATGGCCTGTAGACAATGGGCAAGATATGAGTGGACTTTATTCAGGAACTTGTGGACACGAAGGGAAGGTGGTCCAGGAGTGACTGGCTAGACAGGAGGAAACCACTCCCAATTGTGAAAGGCATGTAGGTTATATAGCACTCTCCAGAGGGCAGAGTGTGGGGTTAAGCATGAAAAGGGTAGAGTTTCTAGTATACAGGCATAGTGTGAGAACATGCTTATACATATGCTTCCATTTCTCTCTAGGGGTGGGATTTATGAACTAAAAGTGAACTAAAGGTAGGCAAATGTTATGGGCATTGATCGAGGCATGCCCATCTCATCTGAACCAGCCCAGCAGACTGGCTACTGCCTCAAGGAAGGGTGCATAAGTACATTTGCCAGGCTAGCTGCAAGATGTGGTCAGCAGGCGTGGAGAACACTTCACCCATGGCCTCAGCATGACCTGTGTGCTCAGGCATGGAGCATGCAGGAAAGGGGACATCCTGTGTTGGCCACCCCTAGGACTCCTCCCTAGGCTCCAACGCCCTGCTTGGGGCCATATCTAAGGTGTGGTCACGTTGTCACAGGGTGTGTGTCACCCTCCAGGACCCCAGGTTATGAATCCCTGCCAGCCAAATCTAGGAGAAGTTTCTGGGTATACCATAGTGACCCAGCATGTGAACAGGAAGTAGATAAGGAAGAGATGTAGACAACTGTCCGGGAAGAGAGAGTCAGTGGTGTGAACTGATCACCTCTTCCCATAAGCCTGATTGACAAAGGACAATGGAAAAATAAGTGAAGTAAAATCTGTTTCTCTGATATCTGAGACAAGTATTTAAATGTGTTTCTAACACTTCCCTTAAATGCAGTAAATTATTACACAGATTTTAAAAGTTAAAGTTAGCTTGGAAAAATCTGATTACAAGCGAATAGGTGTCTATTTTGGCAATGTGAGGATCTGCAACTTGGGACAAATGAGAGGAAAGACCCCTGGGCAGGATTGGCACACATGTGGTAGGTAGCAAGCCCTTTGCATCTGCCACCTCCCACTTTCCATCAGTCTCAAAAATGACTGGCAGACAGCAATACGGAAGTCAGAGAAGAGTCACTTCAAAGCATATGTGAAACAATCCAAAGTGCTCAGAAATGTGTTGAAGCCTTACAGTGATGTGACATCATTCATAACTGGAACCTGACTAGTCAGAAGAAATTTGAGATATTCTTATATGGAAACTGTATTTTTTGTTTGTTTTAATTTTGAGTCAGAGTCTCACTTTGTCGCCCAGGCTAGAGTGCAGTGGCATGCTCACAGCCACCACAACCTCGACCTGCTGGGCTCCGGTGATTCTTCCACCTCAGCCTTCCAAGTAGCTGAGACTACAGGTGTATACCTCCACATCTGGCTAATTTTTAAAAATTTTCGTAGAGATGAGTTTTTGCTATGTTGCTCAAACTGGTCTCAGACTCCTGGGCTCAAACAATCCTCCTGCCTCAGCCTTCCAAATTACTGGGATTATAGATATGAGCCACTGCATCCAGCCCAAATCTATTTTCTGAAGGCAATCTTGTCTCTGCACACATGAACTTTGTAGGCCCATTTCCAAATGGCAATAAGATGGTCTTCTTTTGAGGTATTGCGCTGTTAGCCTCCTCACTGCTCTGGGAAATGTTGGCCCTAACTTAAGCTTCAACAATTATCAAATTACCTTTTTTTTTTTTTTAATAAAGTCAGGATTTTGCACTGCTGCCCGCCAAGGCTGCAGTATGGTAGCACAATCCCAGCTCACAGGCGCCACAGCTTCCTGGACTCTGGCTATTCTCCTGCCTCCGAAATAGTTATTAATCAGCAGCAAAGATCATTTCCATTCTGGTTTTTTATTAGAGAAATAACTTCCAACTCTCTCTGCACTTTATTCATTGAAAACTCAGGTGAAAGAAATAATATTCATTGAGGGGTCCTTGAAAGATAAATAGTCCATCAACTTCTCTAGCCTTTTTTTTTTTTGAGTAGGAGACTCACTCTGTTGCCCAGGCTGGAGTGCAGTGGCACACTCACGGCCACCCCAGGGTTGACCTGCTGGGCTCTGGTGATCCTTCTGCCTCAGCCTTCCAAGTAGCTGGAACTACAGGTGCGTGCTACCACGCCCAGCTAATTTTTTGATTTATTGTAGAGACGAGGTCTCACCATGTTGCCCAGGCTGGTCTCAAACCTGCAGACTCAGACAATCCTCTTGTCTCAGCCTCCCAAAGTGCTGGGATTACAGGTTTGAGCCACCACGCCCGGCCTACTTCTCTAGACATTCTCAATGTTACTATCCCTTATTTATAGCTGCTAGAATAAGCTATGTAGTTGGATTGTCTCTGGTCTCCTATAGTACTGCTTTTGCTGAGTTACTTGTTAGCTTCATGCACTGAACTGAGTTATAAGAGATGACCCTAGTCGGGTGTGGTGGCTTATGTCTGTAATCCCAGTACTTTGGGAGGCAGAGAGGATTACATGAGTCCAGGAGTTCGAGACCAGCCTGGGTAACTTGGCAAGACCTCATCTCTACAATAAATCAAAAAAATTAGCCGGATGCGGTGGCCTGTGCCTGTGGTTCCAGCTACTTGGAAGGCTGAGGCAGAAGGATTGCCTGAGCCCAGCAGGTTGAGGCTGCGGTGGCCACGAGCATGCCACTGCACTCCAGCCTGGGCGACATAGTGAGACTCCTTCTCAAACAAAAAGAGAGAGAGAGAGATGGCCCTAGAGATCTTGCTGTTGTAGTTACTGTAGGGATATTGTTGAGGACTTTGACCACTATGTCATAGAGTGACTCATGATTAGGGAAAATTTCTCTCGAATCTTATTACCAGGAAGCTATAGTTCTCTTAAGAACGACTTTATTTTTATAACAGGAACACTGAATTTCATTATTATTTGGATTTCCTTATTGCTTTGTCCTTGGAAGCTCAGAATCAAATAGACAGCCTATATCTAGCTGTTATCTAGGACTGTCAACTATGCACTTGTGTGTGTCATTGTCACAGGTGGTTTTAGCTTCTTTTTCTTCTCCTGCTTGCCTTTGTTTCTTCCTTCCACCCCAGTTATTTAACCCATCTATTTTTTCCAACCCCTCCCTCCCTAACCCATTCATTTATTTTGCATTATATTTCTTTCTTTCCTTTTTTTTATGATTTGGAGTTTCACTCTAGGCTGGAGTCACCTAGGCTGGAGTGCAGTGGCACGCTCATGGCCACCGCAGTCTCAACCTGCTGGGCTCAGGTGATCCTTCTGCCTCAGCCTTCCAAGTAGCTGGAACCACAGGTGCGAGCCACCATGCCTAGCTAATTTTTTTGATTTATTGTAGAGATGAGATCTTGCCAAGTTGCCCAGGCTAGTCTTGAACCCCTGGACTCAGGTAATCCTCTCAACTCGGCCTCCCAAAGTGCTGGAATTATAGGTGTGAGCCACTGTGCCCGGCCTTCACCTTATATTTCTATAAATTTATTTGAGAACTTTGGAAACATATAAGCTAAATGTTTGAGCATGTATTTGCATGTAATTTTACATAGACTGTAACCCCCAAGTATTTGGAATAAAAAACAAAAGCTACATGTTTCCTTAAATACTATGCTTGAATATTCTTTATTAAAACAAGTTTTGCTGCTGGGGTTGGTGGCTCATGTCACCTTGGGAAGCTGAGGTGAGAGGATTGCCTGAGCCCACAGGTTTGAGAACAGCCCAGGCAACTTGGCAAGACCTCATCTCTACAATAAATCAAAAAATAGCTGGGCATGGTGGCATGTGCCTGTAGTTCCAGCTACTTGGGAGGCTGAGGCAGAAGGATTGCCTGAGGCTAGCAGGTCGAGGCTACGGTGGCCGGGAGTGTGCCACTGCCCTCCTGCCTGGGTGACAGAGTGAGACTCCAACTAAAAAGAAAAATTAGTCAGGCATGGTGGCGTATGCCTGTAGTCCCAGCTACTCAGGAAACTCAGATGGAAGGATGTCCTGAGCCCAGGAGATCTGAGGCTGTGGTGAACCATGATCATGCCACTGCACTCCAGCCTGGGTGACAGAGTGAGACTTTGCTCAGAAAACAAGTTTTGTATTGGGATTCATGCTGCATTCTTTCTCTATACTCCACTGTTTCTAACACTGGTCCTCCAACCCATGCTGCGAGCCATACGCCCTGGTTTTTCTTAAGTTATTCCTCACTCCTTCCTCTCCTCATTGCCAAGTCTTCCTCCAAGGGCCTCAGCACTAGCTTCTCTGTCAGCCCGGAATGTTCTTTCCTGACAGACTCCTTCTCATCAGCTCCTTCTTGATGGCCTCACAGAGAGGCCTCCTAAGCCCCGTTCTTTCTAAAGCTGACATTTTCCCCTGCCCACCCAGTCTCTTTGTTTTCTCTCACAGTATCTTGTTGATTTCTTTACAGCACCACATTCAGTTGATATTTTATTTTTTGAGTCAGAGATTCACTCTGCCACCATCATGGCTTACCACAGCCTCAACCTCCTGGGCTCAGGCAATCCTTCTGTCTTAGCCTCCTGGGTAGCTGGGACTACAGGCATGTGCCACCACGCCTGGCTAAATTTTTAATTTTTAGTAGAGACGAGCTCTTGCTATGTTGCCCAGGTTGGTCTTGAACTCCCGGGCTCAAGCAATCCTCCCACCTTAGCCTCCCAAAGTGTTGGGATTACAGGTGTGAGCCACTGCTCCTGGCCCCATTATTTTATTAATACACTTATTAGTTATCTGTCTCCCTTACTAGAGTGTGAATCCCATGAGGACAAGTACCATGTTTTTTGTTTCATCTGGTTCTTGATGCATGAATAAAAGTTCCAGCCTGAGAACTGCAGAAAATCTCTTCTTGACTCTTCTATACTCTAAGGAAAATTCCCTCTCCTGAACTCCTGAATTTTCTTGTATCTGATCACAATCACTCAGCACATTTAAAGGCTTTGATACCTCTTTGTTTCATGTTTTGAGATGGATTTTCTTAATGACATTGTAAGTTTTTAAATTATTTGCCTAATAGATTAGGGACCACTGAAGGTCCAGGCAGGAGAACCTGGATTTCAGCAAGGGATTTAAATGGTCTCTTGTGATATTCATGAGGACACAGAGGGATTCACTCAGAATCCCAGAGCTGGTAAAAAGATTATTTTAAGCTGAAGACATTTGAGATTCAGCAGATACAGAAAGAATCCTTTTCAGCGCTTCCTTTACCTGACTGAAAGCAACAATTTCTGGGAAATGAGGCTACTATGAATCCCCTCTCCAGAAACGTTTAATGGCCCTAAGAAGACAGAAAGAGCCCTCATACCTGTATGGATAAATAGTACCGCAAACTCTATCTCCCATTTGTTCGCTAAAACCCCACTTCCATGTCCTTAAAAAACCCACCTGTCTTTCTTCCCCACCTTGCCTCTGCTAAATGGGGTTGATAAAACCCAAATTCTAAGCCGGGCTCGGTGGCTCAGCCCGTAATCCCGCGCCTTGGGAGGCTGAGGTGAGTGCATTGCTTGAGCCCGCGGGTTCGAGACCCGCCTGGGCAACTTGGCGAGACTTCATCTCTACAATAAATCAAAAAGAGAATCAGGT
>CAUYQG010295653.1:0-17086 GCA_963574415.1 Tarsius wallacei
ATTAGCCAGGCGTGGTAGTGAGCGCCTGTAGTTTCAGCTCTTTGGAAGGCTGAGGCAGAAGGATCGCTGGAGCCCAGCAGGTCAACACTAGGATGGCCACTGCACTCCAGCCTGGGCGACAGAGTGAGACCACAACTCAAAAAAAAAAAAAAACACATAAAACTTGAATTCTTCAACTGTATTCCCCATTCTGAAAACAAGCAATGACATAACTTTTCTTAATTGACAAACTATGTATTTATTTACAAGTTATACATTTGGAGCAATGTTTGGAATCTAACACCCTGCAAACCAGAAAAAATAATTCTGCAAATTATTCTAAAGTCAGGGTTAAATGTCACAATTTTGAAGTTTTAAAGTTATATGCTTGCCCTCAGAAAATTTTATTTCAGACTACGTAAACAAATTATGTATAGTCAACACTGCTATCTATATTCAATTAAGGTATGCACATAGCCTTTTAGAAATAACATGTGGCAACCAGCTATTATCTATGCCAGGCACTCCTCTATGACTACATATCTGCAGAACTGAATATAAGACTAATTGAAATTAATGTGTTAATATGATTTTTTAAAAATTCACCTACTCTGGGAATGCACAGAAAAAACAATTCCATAACTGATTCAAAAGACAGAGATGAGTAAAAGTTGGTCGACGTGGCTCACGCCTGTAATCTCAGCACTTTGAGAGGCCAAGGCAGAAGGAATGCTTGAGCCCAGGAGTTTGACAGCAACAAAGCAATCTCCCGTCTCTACAAAAATGTTTTAAAAATTAGCCAGGCGTGGTGGCATGCACCTGTAGCCCTAGCTGCTCGAGAGGCCGAAGCAGAAGGATCGCTCGAGACTGTGGTAAGCCATGAACACACCACTGCATTCCAGCCGGCGACAGAGACCCCGACTCAAAAAAAAAAAAAGATATAGATGAGGAAAGATGCTTCAGGTGGAAGAAACACCTTAATTTATTTTTACAGAGCTCTTATAAAATAGGGTTTTATCGATCATTTACGTGAGAGAAGGGAAAGTGTGCCAAGTACTCTTGCAAGTCAAAGGTAAATTATTTTTTTCTTATTCATTGTTACAGACTGCCATACTTCTAAAATAGAGGAGAATAGAGAAATGCCTTAGGATGTGATAATACTTACAGTAGGAATTTGTTTTCCGAAAATAAGATTCAGAACTGAAAATGGTAAAATTCCTGGCCAAGCTGATTTGACGTTCTCTCAAAGCCCTCAAACTCAGTTCTGATTCTCTTTGTAATATAAAGTTATTACAATTGTTTCCAGGAGGGACTCTACTGCATGCCAGTATCTCCCTAATAGCTAATGAATCCTGGCAACTTTTCACCCCTCAGAAAGAGATTCCTTTGCCATTCTGGTCTCGCTGCAAAAATTTCTTTAACAAAAGTGAAGACCAAACACATATGCTGAAAATGTTCAAAATCTTACTTTTAGTTCTTCTTTTTAGCTCCAGACTTACATCTGTCTACTTGAATATGTGATATCCCTCAGGTACCCTTCAACTCAATATATTTCCAAGTGACCCATCTCCATTCAGTCTTTTCACCTCTCAATCCCAAAACTCTCTTTAACCCGTACTTTAGTGAACAGTAAAGTGGTCTAAGCCAAAAAATGGGGAATCTCTTCCCACATTAAGTCAGTTAATAAATCTCTTTTTTTTTTTTTTTTTTGGAGTTGGAGCCTCACTCTGTCGCCCAGGCTGGAGTGCAGTGGCACACACGCTCCCGGCCACCGCAGCCTCAACCGCTGGGCTCCGGCGATCCTTCTGCCTCAGCCTTCCAAGTAGCTGGAATTACAAGCACGCACTACCACGCCCGGCTAATTTTTGATTTATTGTAGAGATGAGGTCTCGCCAAGTTGCCCGGGCGGGTCTCAAACTCGCAGGCTCAGGCAATCCACTCACCTCAGCCTCCCAAAGCACTGGGATTACAGGCTGAGCCACCGAGTCCGGCTATAAATGCAAAGATCTGCACTGGCTGGAAATCGAACCTGGGTTTCCCGCGTGGGAAGTGGGAATTCTACCACTGAACCACCAATGCAATCCAATAAATCTCTTTAAGATCTCTAGAATGCATTCATTATTTCCATCTACCCATCCATCCTATGAGAACTCATTTATACTATTTTTCCTGCTCGTCTTTCTTCTTGTAGTTGTATCCTACCTACTTTCCTAACTCTTCATTTCTACTGTATTTTACAAAAGTATAGGTATGCAACTGATCAGAAATTTTTAAAAACTGGTTCTAGTATACACCTAACCTGTGTACACAAAAGATAAGAATATGAGCTGACAATTTCTAAGAACTTTCCATTTAGTGGGCAATTTGCATTCATATTAGAGTAAGACTAATATGTACATAAATAACTAATACAGGGTGATTATGATATACATTTTATAAAGGGGAATACTGTAACAATTTATACTATAAAACATTGTTTTAAAGTATAACCTTTCAAAAATATGACATTAGATACACTGACTGCTTCTAAAGCTGCATTTGAAGACCACATATTTATAGCCACAAATTTGAGTAGTTATGGGTACCAAACATCAATTTTTAATTAGAAATTATTTCTGTAGTTAAAACATTTTGGAAGAGAGAAAAAAATTATAACACAGAGAACCTGAGATCACCCTAACTCCTCAGTTTTAAAGAGAATGATTCTGCACATATAGCAACAGCCATGTCCTTTTCAAACATGCATTTTGGAAGTAATGAAGTATTTCAGTCATTTTTACCACTTCACACTTGAAGGCATGTAATAAAACTCAGGACAGAAATAAATATCAAATGAAAAAACAAATCTGGGCAGTTAGAATGAAGTGAAGAAAGTATTATGAAGTAGCTAGATAAACCAACAAGGAGATTGCCTTGTATCAGAGAATAGTATCTGGAAAAAATTAAATGGTAAAGTACAAGTTGATGAGTAGTAGAAAAAAGAAAGAATAGTGAAAAGATTTTTTCCTCAAGTGAGAAAAAATGGATAGAAAACAAAATAAACAGCAATGACCATCTTCTGTCAAAATGAACAGTAGTGGTGTTACACTCCGGGGAAGCCCAGTTCCATTGCCAATGACTGAAAGGAAAACAAAGGTTTAAATCAAAGGAAATGAACTGGCTTACCCATCCAAAAAGAATGGGTATTAAGAGTTGCCTCAGTGACGCATTTAAGTGCTGAGAGGGGTAGCAATAAAAAATGAGTTTAATTTGGTGACCCTAACCTCAGTGGTGTTGCTGCTAATACCAGGACACTCGAGTAAGAAATCTATTAAATAAAAAAAAAATCAAAACAATAAAGATTAGTCCTCTCTCACACAGTCTTTACATCCTAACCAATCCCTATAAAGTCTATAAATGCAGCTTCCATGATATGCCAATACTCTATAGATACTTTCTGGAGGAATTTCTTTCTCTTCCCGGGCCCATGTTTTAGGCCAAACCTCAGGATAAACACCAAATCTTACCACTTTAAAATTCCTACCAATTCTTCTAAGCTGTCAAGGTAGAAGGAGGACAAGATTTTTTCAATCCCCTAAGAAAAGAGAGTCACGTGGGTGGGATCCCCCACCCCCAAATCAAAGTACTCAAGGCTAGAATTTTCAAAATGCCATTGGAAAGAGTTATTGAGTGTTACAAAGGAAATAGGGCAGGGCAGGTATGGAAAAATAATATCAACTTTCACAATCTTCAAACAACTGAACTAACAAAAAATATACATTTAAAGTGTCAAAAGAAATATTACCGATATTTTAGAAATTTAAGGCATGGATAAAATTAATTTGTTAGCTAGTACTCAAATTCTCAGCAAGTATTTCTAGAATACATGGATTTCACAGGGTCTTAATTACATGAAACAAATGATCTGTGCATTCCACATTAAAAAATAAAAGACACCTGGCGTAGCCATGGCAGCTAATGCTACTGCCAACCCGTCACAGCTGCCGCCGCGAGAGCTTATAGACAAATGTATGGGATCAAGAATTCACATCATGATGAAGAGTGATAAGGAAATTGTTGGTACTCTTCTAGGATTTGATAACTTTGTCAATATGGTACTGGAAGATGTCACTGAGTTTGAAATCACACCAGGAGGAAGAAGGATTACTAAACTAGATCAGATTTTGCTGAATGGAAATAACATAACAATGCTGGTTCCTGGAGAAGCACCTGAAGTGTGAATGGGTTTCCCTGACTTATGCTAGATTGCTTTGTCTTATAATGCCAGCGAAATGGGAGTTTTTGTTGTTGTTGCTGTTGTTGTTTTTACCTTTTTAATATTTTGAGCCTATAAAGCTAAGTTTCCCGTTAAAGGGAAATGCTTTGAAGATATAAACCTATTTTTGTAAATTAATTATTATTATCTTGAAAAAAGAAGAATTCTTCTTTGAAGACTAAAATAAAGATGTTTTTGGTTAAAAAATAAAATAAAAAAATAAAAGACAAAGCATTTTCCAGATTTCAAAAGTGGCTTCTAAAAGGAGGCATATATATCATTTCATTTAAATGCTTTCATTTATTCCTTCTGCCTTAATATCTTGGCATTAAAAATGACAATAAAATTTCTGAGTTTATTCAGAGGATAAGATCAAGTCAGACACCTAGAAATGAAGTAGTTCCTAGAGAAGAGTAAGGTAAAAAGAAAGCGGAACTGCTACTTCACTCTGAGGTTTCATGTCAAGAATAAGAAAAGAGCTGGGCTCGGTGGCTCAGCCTGTAATCCCGCGCTTTGGGAGGCTGAGGTGAGTGGACTGCCTGAGCCCATGGGTTCGAGACCCGCCTGGGCAACTTGGCGAGACCTCATCTCTACAATAAATAAAAAAAATTAGCCGGGTGTGGCAGCGCGTGCCTGTAGTTCCAGCTACTTGGAAGGCTGAGGCGGAAGGATCGCCGGAGCCCAGCAGGTCAAGGCTGCGGTGGCCGGGAGCGGCCACTGCACTCCAGACTGGGTGACAGAGTGAGACTCCAACTCAAAAAAAATAAAAAAATAAAAATAAGAAAAGAGACAAGCTAAATTGGAGAATTGAAGCATTTAGAAAAAAACAACTGCAGTGTAGTTTTGTATAGAAAAAAATTCTGTTTCGGAGATACTAAATAAAACAAGCTTCCTCTGGGTGTTTTTTTCTCTCAATTTTTCCTGCCTGCTCTTATGAGTAGGCATTTTATCATCTTCTAGCCTCTTCCATTTCATTTATCTACCCATTCAAGAAATACCAATACCCAGTAAAATGCCAAGCTAATACACAGGTCCCTATCCCTTTCATATTAACTCCTTCATTCAGCACTTATCATCTTCAAATACCAAATTAAGGAGACTTATATAGGTACTAGCATTTCAGTCAATGATATACAGGCTCCCATAAAAAAGTCATCTTCTTTACTCTACCTTTAAAAACCCCCAATATTTCTAAAGTTGACATATTTTAGGAATATTTAAATATGCAAATATTAGGAAGAATTTCCATAGAATCTTCATTAAATTAAATAGATGCACTGGCATTAACCTGACTGAAGAATATGGGTGCTATAATATCTTATTCTTTACATGAAGAGAATAATCTTAACAGTCTGCCAGGATAAGAAAATTAGGGCCATTAGTGTACTTTTACTAAAGTAATGATAGTACACTGCTTCAAATATATAACAAATCTAATTAATTATTATTAGTATCATTAATTAGTTCACAAATTAAGAACTGGTATCTCTACCACTCACTAAACACTTAAAATTGTCATTAACCAATTTAATGGAAAAATAACACCATATGATTGGTAAGCTGAGCATTAACTTCACATTTCTGAGGAAGGGCAGAGTGACAAAAATACAAGGATTAAATTGAAAGATAGGAAAATGGATTTCTCAAACAGTATCTATAGTGGTACCTAATTAGAGGAGTTTTCGATGGTAAGTAATTGAGAACTAAATAGCTTTAAAAATTTATTTGCAAGATACAGAAAAAATATATGTGTATATGTACTTTCATCTTTATATCAATCTTGTGGGGTGGATATAATTCTTTTAGTTCTACAGACATAGGTAGAATCAAAAGACTCAAGAATCTTACTCAAAGTCACACAATTTGTTACCTGGCAGGGTCAAATTTTAAAACCAAATCTGTTTGCTCTGAGAGTTGTTTACATAGTACCAAAACAGAATGAATGTATTTCAGAGACGCATTTTGTGAGAAAAGTTATCACCAGTGATAATCTTCATGAAGTAATAATGTTCATTTACTGAGCACGTATTATAAGCCAGTACTATCCTAAGCACCTAGGCCACTGCTCTATGTTTTATATGAGACACGAAAAGGGAAGCATTTTATTATGACTGTACCTTGGAACCATCTCGTATCTTCAGATAGAACAACCGGACTTTTTTTTAAAAAGCCACCAACACAGAATGGAGAAGAAATGAATCCTTGATGAAACTCGGGATCAGCTGAATCAACAAATCCTGAAGGCTAGACTTCACTTATGAGCACATTTTTTGTTATTTTAACCAGCTTGAGTTGGAGTTTCTGAAGTTACAGCCTAACAAGCATCTATACCAACACACTGTGCTAGGAAACAGCTTAATGTGGTAGAAAGGTCATAAGAGGTTCTGTACTTATCCAGATGAAAGTGAAGTATTTAGTTAGGAAGTGGAAAGCCACCTAAGGGGAAAGGGACATTATCATTCCTTCTGATTCCTACCATCACTCACACTGAATGTTAAGCATTTATAGCAATAAACTAAAGTGTCTCCTCTTCAAGTAAAAATGTTGATGCTGAAAATTCTCCTTAAAATAAACAAGAAATACTGGAGAGAGAAGGTTGAAAACACCAAAGCCTGGATGAGATGAAAATCAAATGAAACATTCACACTATGGGAAAGAGAGAAATATCAAGGACTCTTAAAATTCTTTTCCATGTTCATACAAATCAGACATCAGAATGCTATGAAGTATTTTAAATAAAGGAAAAAGCCCCAAATAGAAGGCTGTCCTCACATAAGGCAATTTAGCTAAGACCACCAAGATTTGAAGGGTTACTAGACTTTATACCTGAAAAATAAAGGTGGTATACAGGAATGTTTCAGCTGAGAATAAGTAAAGCAGGAACACTTTCAATAATAGTATTTTCTCTAATTAAAAAAGACTTTAAATATTGCAACCTTCATTAAAATAGAGCTTTGCATCTATAGATTTCAAATATCATTGTACTTATATTCAGAGATAGTCACATTTCATACTTTGGAACACATCTACTTTTTCCCCTCAAATATATTTCCAATATTTATGAAACTGCTACCAAAACACTTCTGCAACATAATAAGCATGTTGTCACAATATTGTAAAATGCTTAAATAAGTTTATTGTATACTGTAAGACATTTTAAGAGTCTTTGATAGCTAACAGAAACTGCAAAATATACAGAGCAGCATATGTGAACTTATTTTCCATTTCATACCCACTGATATCCCACACTGTAACTCGAGAAATGCTGCTTGCTATAAGCTTGAGGAAAACTGGTGACTTTCAGGCATCCCTCATTCTCCACAGTACTTGCATTCTGTGACTGCACTTACCTTCGACCACCATGTGAACTAAATTCTTCACAATCTACTTGTTTTGGTGTTTTTATAGTTATATCTCTCTCATTCATGTCATCACCATTGCTCTTTATAAACTCATAAAATGTAGAAACAGTATTTGCATCATTTTCTACTTTAAAAATCTAGAACAATTAGGCACTCTGTACAGTCTTAAAAAACCATTAGTAATTCCTTAATAGTGAGTTCAAATTACAACCTACAGTAATGTCATTTTTTATATCCCTCCATCCACCCGCCCACCTTTAAAACCCAGATAGTCTGCAATGGAGATTTAGAACACAACAACCATTGTAAATAATAATCATAAGTTCAAAAAAACACAAGTTTTTGTCCTAGAACTTTTAATCCTTTCAAAATGCAATTCCTTTGTCATGCAGGAAGCACTATTTTCATGAAAAGCCCAGTGAGACCTAAATTGATGGCATAAACAGCATCAGAAACTCAATGAAAAATGCAAAATTGGAGAATTGTCAAATTTACATACATAGGAAGATATTTAATCAACAATATATCTTTTCCCAACCATGTTTATATTCACAAACCAGCAGTCCAAATGCCTTGCAGAGAACACACTTTTAAAATAATTTAGATATAAGTGCAGCTCTGCTGGTAAAGGTAGACAGATTTCTTTTGAGACTCATGGAAATATGGTCAATGATTGGGTCACAGACACAGCATCATTAAGTAGCTGCTTCTGACCGCCATAGTGGCAAATCACTTATAGGGGAGTTATTTAGATATTCAAACTCAGATTGAAACTTCACCCTTTCCTGATGGAAGACCTTAGTTAAAACTTTTTTTAAAAAAGTTTAATTGTGTAATCAGTTACCACGCAAGTTTAGCATCATAACTACTTTGTACCTTAAAACCAAACTTTATACATCTTCCAGTTCACAGTTGATAAACAGTTCTGTCATCTGAATTGTCAAATTTTCTTTAAAATGCCAATATAAATTCCAACATTTCTCAATGTTCTAATATTTAATAACAAAAACAAAAAACCACAAAAATGAAACAGTTTATCTTGAAAAGACCCAACAACCTACCTTTAAACTAGACTCATAGTCTGTGTTCACTTTGAACATAAGCCCAAGTCGTAAATGAATTTCCTTGGCTCGACAAAAGCTGGGATCAACATAAAGCACCTCCTGAAATGCTTTAATTGCCCTGAAAAAATATAGACATAAAATATCTTAACTTTTTAACACGTGCACGAATTTTTGCTTGGTAGTACAGTAAAACTTCTGTTTTATGCAATACTCTTTGAAAGGAAATGTCAGTTTCATAAAAATGATGTGAATAAATACTAAAAAATTTGGAAAGGGACACATGGATCTTTTATACAGTTGGATGTATATAATCTAATTTACTAAGGTGGAAGATCAGTTGAATTTACCTAAATTATTCAAACAAACAATATTTCATGAATTAATAAAATTATCAGTATAAAGAACTGATTTTGTCGTTTCTGGAATTTCCACCAGGGGAGGGAGCTGCACAGATAGGAAGGCTTTTGTTTTTAAGGACAAGGAATTAATCCTGTTTCTAGTCTACTCAATAAAAATAAGCCTTTTTATAACAACATTTTTGTCTTTCATATTTAGGCTTACAAATATGTGAGGCAAGGGACAGTTTTCATATTTTGCATATTGCTATCCAACAGTCCTTGCACCATTTGTAGAACAGACAGGCCATCCTTACTGCAAAACTCTACGGTGCTACTTCATCCTAAATCAAATATCCACATTCGAGTGGGTCTACTTCTGACTTTTCTACTCCATTTCACTTTTCTTGGTCTGTCAGTCTCTGTCTCAAACTTACATTGTATCTTTTATAAAAGTTTTTAATTACTAGTAGAACAAATTCAGGGGTGGGGAAAGAGACACTTTTCAATGAATGTTTATATATTATTTAATTTGATCATGTTAATGTATTGCTTATTGAAAAATAAGTATTAAAATGACAAAGAAAAATGTCAACTTCAAATTTTAAGTTATATCAGATATAATTGTATGATACCTAACATAAGGTATCATCTTAAATCCCTCTACATGATTTAAAATTTCTCCCAAGCACAAGTTAATATATTCTCTGCAAAGCTTTTAATCAACTATCTCTACCTCTTCGGACCTTGAAAGTGGCTCTTTAGAATCTTTTATATAAAAAGTTAAAAATATCACACCACAAAAGAGATTAAAACAATATTTCATGTGGCTAGAGTAACTTTATTTTGATGTATTCAAGCATTATTTACTTTCCAAAAAGGTGTGAGTGGTTATGTACATGTTTACTAAAATGAGTTCTAAAAGGTAGTGTTCATTGCAAATTGTGGGAGGAGGTAGAGAACAGGTCTCCCATCAGACACCTTTACACCTGCTTATGATAGTACTTAACTTTCTTCTTGACGAGGAGCTGAGCATCCATCTGTTAGACAGTTTTTTAAGTGGGTGAGATATGTATGTGTTTTATTATCTGAAGTACACAGGCTTTGAGGCAAGAGAGGGGAGTTAAAGACTGATAGGAAAGGATTGGGGCAAATTATAATTCTCATTCAAAGGCACTTTCCTATTTTTCTCAACTCAATGTGCATTATGGAAGGGGGGGACACCATGCGTAACTCACATATTTGGGAAAGGCATCAAAAAGGTTAGGAAGAGAACAGGCTGAGCCCAGTGGCTAATACCTATAATCCCACCACTTTGGGAGGCTGAGGCTGGAGGACTGCTTGAGTTCAGGAATTTAAGACCAGCCTGGGCAACATAGTGAGACCACATCTCAAAATTTATTTTAACAACAACAAAAAAAATAAAAAAGTTTTTAAATGGTTAGGAAGACATCAACTGCAGCAATAAATGATGCCAATTAAAACATATGGTGTGACTGGGAAAGGGCATACAAGAAGCTTGTAAGGTGACAGCAATGCTTTATTTCTTGACCCAGGTGATAATCATATGAACATTTATTTTATAATAACATGTTAAGACGTACACTTATGATTTATGCATTTTATGTTATATTTTGTAATAATAAAAATTATGGATAATGCTTCATAAAGTTCTAATTAACCTTACCTTATTATATGAGTCAGAAAACTCTCTAATGAAATGGGTCAGAACTAAGCAATGTCCATATGTGCAAATAAAAAACCCCAGACAGGACAGAGTCAAAGACATGAAAGAAAAAAGAATCAAAGTAGAAAGAGAGCTAAGGAAAAAACAAAGAAATAGGAAAATGAGTTAGGAAAGAAAAACTGTGTTAACAAAGGGTGTGTGAGGAAATGAGGGAGAGAGAACACAGAGCACCAATAATAGCCCTTTGAGAGAAATATTTCCTAGTGTCTCAGTTTCTATTTCCAGCCTTTTCCCAATCATAGTATTTGTGGATGTGTTTTACTCCATAGGTGCCTTTAGTAGAGAAATCTATTCCACTTTGTTCACAATGTCACACAGGTGCAAAAAACCATGTGTTTATTTTAACATGTCTTCTGTGTATGTTAACACACTGGGGTTAAAAACAAAAAGTAACTATTAGCCTATAAACAAAAACATATGCTCCAAACATTCTAGTATAAAGCCCACAACAAGGTGTGGTCAATAACTAATTATCAAGTTCTCCTCACTGTTTCAAAGTTTATCTTCAATTCAATACCTTGTATAACCAATCTTTAGTATCTCATTAACAGACAACTGATATAGACTCCTTTAAAGGACTTTCCTTGCTCTTGCTCTGGCTTGCATGTATTACCTCAAACATGTGGCTCCTGTGATTGCCTAATAACCAGGATACTATAAATCAAATCTCCATGTTGCATCTAAGATCTGCGAGCAGTACCTAGCCAACTCCATTCCCTAACACTGCTCCTGCTCAGCTGTGATCTGGCTTATCTCAGGAATTCTTAAATACTAGCTCTCTTGACTTCATTGTTTCTCCTTACTATATTCTCCTGATCTGTAATACTTTAATTCTTCCACTTCCCTCTAAATTAGCTTTCAAGTATATTACTTGAGGCCTATATTCCTCTTTTATTTTTTATACTCTAATACAGCAAAAGACTTAAATTTAGTAGATGTTTACTGATGCCATCACTTTAGTTAGTTGGTAGGACTTATTGTTGGTTGGGAAGGTACTCTACAGTCTCTTTACTGATTAGGTCCCCTCATCTAACACAAAACACATTATTCAAACACATTTAAAGTTCATTTTCCCCATCACAGGATAAGTAAATAAACAAGAAATAAAATCACTGGGAAGGAGAGGGCGGGAGGGGAGGGGGGAGAGAGAGAGAGGGACAGAGAGATAAAGTTGTGGGAGGGGGTAGAGTAGTTCTGATTTTGGTCATTTTACTGCATTCATATCTCACCAAAATGTATGTGGCCAGAACATAATCTGCAGCACAAACTAGACTAAATTGTCAACACATATAATTTCTGCTGATCTCAAAATTCTGACAGGAAATTTTAGAACATGAGAAATAGTCACAAAAAACTATCAATACTTTTATAATACAATGCCTGGAAAGGTTTATAGTTTTCAAATACTTGAAACATATCCTCTACTGAAACAAAAGAACTGCATATTACTGTGCATGATATCGTTGGCATTTTTCCTTAAAATCTGAAAAATGCAGTTTTTTTATATCACAAAATTATTTCTATAGATTTTCAGGTTAAAGATTTTTTCATTTAATGTTTGCCAATGTTAACAATTTAAAAAGGAAAATGACAGAAAGTTAAAACCTCAATACCCACCGCTAAGGATTTTAAAACAATATTCATTTTTAGTAAGATTTCTACAGCCATTTTTTAAAAAGCCTCCTCTAGAACTGTAGCAAAAAGAATGTTATTAACTAAACATCCCTAGCATAGTTTCAGCATATTCAGAAAGACATAAGTTCTCTGAGGCTAATAAGCTGAGTCCGGAGATTTCCCTCAGATACATACGAAGGGATAAAATAATTCCATAAAATGTCATACTAATAAAAGAGAATATTCTAGTGGTAAACTCAGTAGTAACATATACACATACAACACATACATACTTCCCTTCCACACATATATATTAGGACATTTAGAGATTCTTTCTAAAGACAATTAGAAAGATTTGATAAAGTAATCAAAGAGATAGGGAGGCAAGATTTTAAAAGGTAGAGATGGAAGAAGGTAGATTAAGCAGTAAACAGCACAAACTTAAGTAGGTAAAAAATGCTTAAAATGTTTTAGGGAAATGTTGACACAGTGTGACTGGTACAAAGAGTGTATTTAGGGGACCAGTAGGCTAGAAGGATCATTTGAGGTTGAATTAGAAAAGACCTTAAATGTGAGGATAAATTATTCATACCAACATTTGCTAATGCATCATCATCCTGGCTCTTTTGCCCTCTCTAGCCAATCTTCATTTCATCACTCCAGGAGCAGAATACTTTCTTCCCTCCTCGATTGCAAGATTTATGTTTTTATCCATAATTTTATCCTGAAATTTTATTAATCAAAGCCCTTCTAAATTTTCTGACAATTTGTGTCACTGATAACTTGATCAGAACTGCCTTAGTTAAATTTGCTAGTTTTTTCAAAATAGAAGTGTACATAATAAACTCAACACATGTTAATATCAACTGTTTAATTATAATGGAAATATAACAGCATGTTTGTATTATGATAGCGAAAAAATATACATTCGATATTAGGTGTCTACTAGACTCCATGCTAGACAAGCCTCAGGATCAATGGTAGCACAAACATATTAGGTTTATGTTTGTACTATTCTATTTCATTCCACCAAAAGTTTTAATAACATCACTAAATCCATGATGCTTTTTCCTTACTGCACCAAAAGCAGTGGGACTATACAGGAAAGCAGAAATTCCTATACCCCTAAGAGCACTTGTGATTAGTATAGTGCTATGGAAATGAATGCCAAAGAAACCCTACTAGTAATGTATTAACATTTCTGTCTTTTTGAACTCATCTCTACCTTATTCCCCTAATCTTTTTTGATATCAAAGTGATAATAATCACTACATTTCCTTATCAGGCCTACCAATTAGATTTGGGAGATTAATTTCTAAAATCCTATGCCTCTAATACAGAATTATATACCTTACATTTGTCACCATAAGACCATTCTGATACTGCAACCATAAGACCATTCTGATCAATAGGAAAAATACAAGGTTACAGGACAGATAGCTAATAAGGATTTTTAGGGAGATATATTTAGAGATATGGCTATAAGCTGTACTAGGAAGAATGATTTGCATTCTGTTTTCTTTCTCTTGTACTGTCAAGGACTTTATATTTTTTTCCCCAACTATCTTTTTCTGTCAGTCTAACTTTTCTTTTCTTTGTATGTATTTCACTTCCTCTCAACTTAGGATATAGTTTCCTTCCAAAGGCAAGGAGTTCAGTTCAAGGTACCCTCTGGCAATTCACCACCTTTATGAATAAGCAAGTGAAGGCATGGGCTTGTGTGCATGCATGTGTAAAGGAATGTCTTTATCCATACCGGTTTCTAGCTCTTTGCTGCATATATATTTTTTTTTTTTTTTTTTTTTTTTTTAGTTGGAGTCTCACTCTGTTGCCCAGAATGGAGTGCAATGGCCGCTCCCGGCCACCGCGGCCTCGACCTGCTGGGCTCCGGCGATCCTTCTGCCTCAGCCTTCCAAGTAGCTGGAACTACAGGCGTGCGTTACCACACCCGGCTAATTTTTTGATTTATTGTAGAGATGAGGTCTCACCAAGTTCCTCAGGTAGGTTTCGAACCTGCGGGCTCAGGCAATCCACTCACCTCAGCCTCCCAAGGCACGGGATTACAGGCTGAGCCACCGAGCCCGGCTTGCTGCATATATCTTATGTTCTGCTTCTGTTTTCCTTTTCCCCTTCTGGACATCTGTTAAGCTTGGTCCCCAATGATTGAGTAAGATAACTAAATGATCAAAGTAAGTCCGATGAGGATGAAAGTTGCTCTAACACACTACTCGAATCCTTTGCAACTAAAACTGGAAAAACCAACCAAGTAATTGAATTGACCTAGAAGCTAACCAATAGAATCAACTCCAAAATAAAAAATGGGTAGCATAATATAACTATAAAAGAAATAGGTTAAAGAGTAACACTACAGTTAACAAAACTGCTCTAAATAATATATTAAGTCACCATCACCAACCCAAACACACATGTTGGCTACACACATTATCATAAAATCCTTAACCTCATCAAATGTCAACTGACACCATTAGCAAATACCAAATTTTACTTAAATTATAAATGTACCAGAGATACAACACTGAGGCATCACAGGCAGTTCATGTTGACAATACAAAAGAAAAAAAAAAATCATACTCTTCTCTAGCAACATTGCTCGACAAATTCCAAAGAATTTGGCGTGTAATAAAAAAATTCCTTGTCTCAACAATCAATAGTTATCTACAAATAAAACACAGAAGTAGTGTGAAACTAAGTTAAGTTTCTACCAATTAAGGACATACTCTAAAACTATCACCAAACACCTCCCCCTACTTTCTAATTTTGTAGCTGTTCAAGAAATAGCAAGTTAGGTTAAAGTAGAAAGGTGAGGCGCAGTTTGAGAAAGAATATTTGATCAGCAAAAGAGAAAACACACTGCCAAGGTGAATTTATAGACAGAGTGTGAGATATAACATTTTAGGAAGTAGCTATAGAACTGAAACTCAAGACATGAGAAAATGATGGTGACAAGGACAGGATCAACAGAGTAGAGGGCACTTATTAATTCAGACACTGCACAGTCCATATATCATTCAGTTTCATTTCTTAGGTCAACTGAAAGATATATAAATCATATGTAGATAAGGAATCAAAAGATAAAATAATTTTCTACAGACGGGTACAAGTTCTCTAACTTAACATGGTTATGTGTTTATTAAAGCAATCAAAATGTGAACTGATGTCCACTTCACCTCACTACTAATTTTATGTTCTTATCTTCTGTCCATAAGGAGACTCACAAGTTAACACAGCTGTGTGAAAACTGGCAGTATGAGGAAGAACTATAGAGTTCCTTGTCCTGAGATTCACCTCAATTATTTCTAGTTGGCTATAATGATTGATTCAATGTGCCCAAGTGATTTATAAATACTGATTTAAAAATAACCACATTTAGAATGTGGGCCCCAGTCGGGGGCTGGGGGGGTCAATTATTATAATACTTTATTATACATACAGGTATTCTCGAACAATGTAGTGCTTCCACATGTGATCAAAAGTCAACATCACCAAAAACTAAGAGGGAAGAAAAAGGATACTAGGAAAAGCCATAATATCTAAAGTCTCATCTTTAGGGAAACTAAATGAAATCATTGCCAATGCATATGCAAAAGTTCTGTAATAAATATCCAGGATGCCCAAGAAGTATATGACAGAGTTGTAAACTTTGGTTACACACTCAACCACCTTCCTTTGGACTCCCACAGCACTCACTCAGCTTAAAATTCTGGAGCATAAAAGAGACTCTGACAAAGTCAGATATGCTTCAAATAAAAAATGTCTACATTGGGCTTTAAAGCTTATAAAATGTAAATTATTTCATTTGATCATCAAAATTCTGTAAAGTAGAAAACGCATATGATTGCTATTAAGTTTGTTTTTTAAACAAATGAGGAAACAGACCTAGAGAAGTTATTTAACTCAAGATCAAATTAAGTGGCAGTGTTGTGACCAGTACACTAATTTTCCAACTCAAATTCTATGATTTTTCCATTAGCGCATTCTATTGTCTGGTCTTGCAAACCAAAAATCAACAATGGGACAAAGGTCCATAATAGGGCGCTATACTACAATTTGTAAGATCTTATATATTACTATCACATGTAATCTCCAACTTTGAAGTGGTACTATTATTCTTATTGTATAGAACAGAAAACTGAGAATTTATAATCTGGTGCTAGTCAGTGTGTGACGTGGGAAGTAGTCAATCATGTCTATACGTCTGAAAAAGTAAAAATACTGATTATCACAGATCATTTTCCCACAGATCTTGCAATCTGCGATCATAATCATTCCCCAGTTCAAATAACCTGGGAACCACCATTCCATAATGAGTGACTCAGAAATTCCAAACAGCTTTCTAATCTAAGCCTTCTTTAAACAGAATCTCACATCAGATTCATTCAGAAACATAAGCACTAATAATCTAAGGAGGGCCAATACCTTTGAAAGAAAAACAACCATTTCAAGAAACTATTGAAAATGTAGGCTTACTGACACTAACATTTCAGTCACTCAGTCATTTATTTATTTATTTGAGTTGGAGTCTCACTCTGTTGCCCAGACTGGAGTGCAGTGGCCGCTCCCGGTCACCGCAGCCTCGACCTGCTGGGCTCCGGCGATCCTTCTGCCTCAGCCTTCCAAGTAGCCAGAACTACAGGTGCGCGCTACCACGCCCGGCTAATTTTTGATTTATTGTAGAGATGAGGTCTCGCCAAGTTGCCCAGGCGGGTCTC
>CAUYQG010295659.1:0-12669 GCA_963574415.1 Tarsius wallacei
GCCAGGCGTGGTAGCGCATGCCTGTAATTCCAGCTACTTGGAAGGCTGAGGTGGAAGGATCGCCGGAGCCCAGCAGGTCGAGGCTGCGGTGGCCGGGAGCAGCCACTGCACTCCAGTCTGGGCGACAGAGTGAGACTCCAACTCAAAAAAAATAAAATAAAATAAAATAAATAAAATAAAAATAAAAAAAAGGATCCAGAGGCACTTGGCTGGACACTGAGTTGCTGCTGCTTTGAGTGGCCTCGGGTTATGCCTGGAATGAAATCCTCTGAGCTGCCAGGGAAGCCTTGGGTGGGTTCAGACAGCAGGCTTCAGAGGACGGAGACAGGCAGCCATTCTAAACTCCTTGGGTGAAAATTTCATATGGCACTCTAGGTTGGTTTCACACCAAATATAAAAATGCACTGAGGGCTTAATAAGTTTATCTAATTAAGCATTAAGCCTTAAAATTAAGTCACTATAGATCCCTTTTATGCAAATTTATTTATTTTTTTAAATTTTTTAATTTTTGAGTAAAGTCTCACTCTGCTCCTCAGACTAGAGTGCAGCGCTATGATCACAGCTCACCGCAGCCTTGACTTCCTAGGCTCAGGCAATCCTCCTGTCTCAGCCTCTCAAGTACTTGAGGCTACAAGCATGCCACCATTCCAAGCTAGTTTTTTCTTTTTTCTTTTGCAGAGACGAGGTCTCACCGTGTTGCCCAGGCTGGTCTTGAACTCACGGGCTCAGGCAATTCTCTAGCCTTGGCCTCCCAAAGTGCTGGGATTACAAGCGTGAGCCACCACTCCTAGCCCTTTTGTATAGATTTAAAGGATGGCAGCTGAGTCATTTGGATGGTGGGAGGCACCCCTCCCATCTCCTCCTGACAGTTCAAGAAATCAAAGTGATCAAGGTGCTCCAAACACAGGGACAAAACCAGAAAAAAAACCACTTTCTGCAATGGCAGCCAAGAGAGGCAACAAAACCAGTAGAAACGGACTCAGGTCATGGATCCAAGGGGCGCCCCCTGTCGTCTGAGATCGGAGAGTTTTGGGGAGGTCTAGAAAGGGCCCCTGAAGAGGATCTCCTAGAAGGTAGGGCTTCAGTTCTGAATATGGTTGTCACCAAGTAGTGCCCTTAGGGATTTCTTATTTTTATTTTCTTAATCTAATTAAACATTGTTTTTTGTAGAGACAAGGTCTCACTGTATTGCCCAGACTGGTCTTGAACTTCTGGTCCCAAGTGATCCTCCAGCCTCATCCTCCCAAAGTGCTGGGATTATAAGCAAGAGCCACTGTGCCCAGATGCCCTTAGGGATTTCTAGCAAAATGCTACACAGAGTCCTTTCCACCAAGGCTGCATCACCAGATTATACATACTCAGAGTGACTGATTGTCCTGGGCATTTACTATGTGCCAGACATGGCATTTACAATAGCCAATCCTCTACAAGGCGAGAATCACGAATGCTCCCATTTTATGGACAGGGAGGGTGAGACACAGAGGAGTTGAGTCACCTGCCCAAGACCACACATGGAGCAAGAGGCAGGGCATCACCACCATCTCACCCAAGGCCTCAATGTGAACTCAGAAAGGGCCCACACCTCCCCCACCCCGGGACCCCAAAGCCCTTGGAGCTTCTCTCTGTGAAATCCTGACTTGGCTCCCAGTGCTGGCCAGACCCCTCTGCTGGGCCCATGCAGCCCCAGAGAGAGCCAAGATTTAGTGCTTCCTAGAGTTGCTGACCACCCATGTTCAAAGCCAGGGAAACAAACACAGCACATCTCAAAAGACACAAATTAAATTTCCTGGGTAGAGGGAATGTGGGAGAAGATTTGCTTTAACTGTCATTTTGCCTTTTCATCTGGAACTTTCAAAACCCCCCAATTTGTAGTTCTGGGCATGCCTGAGGCACCTCTAGAATTTATTTACTTTTTTAAACTTTTTAATGATGTACATCCTCAAAATTGCCCAAATGTAGAGAGAAGATTACAGTGAATTTCTCATGTGCCTCTCACCCAGAACCAACAACGGTCAGCCTGTCAATATCTTTTCATCTTGAAAGCTTGTTTCTTGGCTGGGCATGGTGGCTCACACCTGTAATCCCAGCATCTTGGGAAGCCGAGAAGGGAGGATCACTTGAGTCCAGGAGTTCGAGACCAAACTGAGCAACACAGCAAGACCCCCTCTTTTTCAAAACAAAAACTCTCATTTCTTGCGGGAAGAATCAGGTGTTGGTCATTTGTCAGGGTGGTGTGACCTGCCCACTGGCAGGAGCCAGGAGTACTGGGAACTGGATAGCTTTGGGGCAGAGAAACTCAGGCTAGAGTCTCAGTTCCCTCACTGCGTGACCTTAGGCAAGTAAGTTAACCTCTCTCGACCTCAGTCTCCTGAAACTAAATCCCATTAGTGGGAATCCCCTCCCAGGGGACTGCCATGCAATTGGACGAGACACTGCATACGTAACATGCTCTGTCTGGTGGTTGGCACACGCTAAGTGCTCAACAAAGAGCAACCATGTATGTGTGTGTGTGTGTGTGTGTGTGTGTGTGTGTATGTAAAAGAGAATGAATGTGAGACAGCTTGAACACTGCAATCAGATGCCCACAGAGGATTTGTCTGATGGCTGCTTGCAAAGCTCTGGGCCTAAATGTCGCTAATCACACACCACAATTGACACAGAAAAAAAAGTCCAATTATCCAGCAGCAAGGAAAACCCTTATTCCTGGCAGTCACATCCATGGAGGCAAAGTTTCCTTTCCACCATAAGTTCCCATCTCCCTAGCTGTCCTACCTGCCTGGTCTTTAAGAGATTGAAGTCTTGGCCGGGCGTGGTGATCATCCCAGCACTTTGGGAGGCTGAAGCAGGAGAATCGCTTGAAACCAGGAGTTCAAGACCAGCCTGGGCAACATATCAAGACCCCCAACTCTATAAAAAATACAACAATTAGCCAGGCATGGTGGCACGTCCCTGTAGTCCCAGCTACTGGAAAGGCTGAGGCAGGAGGATTGCCTGAGCCCAAGAGGTTGAGGCTGCAGTGAGCTGTGATTGTGTCACAGTACTCCAGTCTGGGCGACAGAGTGAAATCTTGTCTCAAAAAAAAAAGAAAGAAAAAGAAAGGAAAAAAATCTAAGTCTTAAGCACGCATCCAGGAGCAATCTTAATACATGTACTCCCTCCCGAAGGTCTGCCTGCTTCGCTCCTTTGTTCAAGTCTTTCCTAACAAACCTTGTCAATTATTCAGATCTGTGCATTACGAGGACACACTGGCCCTTGCTACGTGGGAAAGCTGGGTAGCGGGCAGCCAAGCACCTCAGCCCGGGGCGGGGACTGAGGACACAGTTCCGCCAAGGCGTGGGTTTGGACGTGGCTTGATCCACCCTGGGAAGATGTCTCTACCAGCCTCAGGATGCTGACAGATTTCGGGCAGATGCCCACGGCTCGCATGGAGTCTACGGCGTCTCCTTGGTGAGGGTGGTGTTTCTGGCCTTAACTGGGAACTGTGCCTGGGGCTGGAAGAGAGAACTGAGAGAGGAGAGAAGCTGCTCCTGCCACATTCATGACCGTCACCATGCTTGACAGATCTGGACTGAGGTAGGAGGGGCTTGTCCCCCTTCGCAGTCATCCAGGAAGGGTCATTGACAGCCTAGGGAGGTGGTCCAAGGGGCATGGGGCTTACCGAGGTCACCTCTCCCAGGGATGGCAGAGGTGGGCCAGGGCCCACTCCAGAGCTCAGCACCTAGACAGCATCGTCAAGGGGCTTGGAGTATGGCCTAGGAGAAGAGGCTGCTGGGGTCTCATGGGGTCCAAGCTGGCCCTTGGGAACCAGGTGGGGCTCAGAGCTTCACAGCGCAGGTGTCATCATGGGGCACCAGGTAGACTTTGCAGGATGAAACACCGGTGAGTGTGGCAGTCTCAAAAGAATCTTCCCTCCCTCCTTCCCTCCCTCCCTCCCTCTCTTCCACCCTATTTCTTTCCCTCCCTCCTTCCCTCCCTCCCTCCTTTCACACAGACTTGCACCTATGAGCACACTGTGTTAGGCATCAAGGGAACCAGGTGGGGCCCAGAGCTTCAGAGCACAGGTGTCCTCACAGGAGATCAAGTAGACTTTGCAGGATGCAACACTCATGAGTGTGACAGTCTCAGAAGAACCTCCCTCCCTCCTTCCCTTCCCACTTTCCCTTCCTTCTTCCTTCCCTCCTCCAAAGTTCCAACCTTCGTGAAACCCCATGAATTAATTTGCTTCCTTGCTTACTTTACAGACACTGCTCAGGGATGGGAGTGGGGGTGCATGGGGTGGGAGTAGGGGACACGGGACTGCCTTAAGTTAAATGTCTAAATGTCCAGGATGCTTGCTCTCATGGGGCTGACAGTCTGGAGCAAGAGGCTGACCGCCAAGACACACTCATAAATACACACAAACGCAGTGAAGGCTGTGCTTGGCTGCTTCAACCAGACCTGGGCTGCAATTAGACTGAGGAGAAAGTGAGTGTTGAGCAAAAAAATAAAGGGACTTGGTTAGGCCAGGTGGAGAGGGCACTTAAGTGCAGACGCACCTTGCAACTGCTGAGAACAGGCCCAGCGCTGGGGAGAGCCCAATGGGGCCTGGCTGCCCCAGCCCCAACTCCCAGGTGGAACAAGACACTCAGGATTCCAGAGCTGCCATGAGCAGCAAATAAATCACACAGACAAAAAGCCACGGCCAGTGCCGGCATCCTCTGCAGATGCCAGGTGAGTCTGTACTACAGAGCCAGCCATTCTGAGCCACGTGGTGGTCTTTCTCATGGCCGGGAAGGTGAGTCTGACATTGGCTTCGATCCCAGCTCACTGCAGTCCCAACCTCCTGGGCTCAGGCGATGCTCACGATTCAAGCCTTCGGAGGAACAGGACTACAAGCATGTACCACCACTGCTGGCTCATTTTTTGACTTTTGGTAGAGATGAGATCTCGTCATGTTGCCCAGGCTGGACTCCAACTCCCAGGCTCAAGTGATCTCCAGCCTTGGCCTCCTAAAGTGCTGGAATTACAAGCATTAGCCACCGTGCCCAGCCACACTGATGTTGGGACCTTGGCCACCCCAAGAAGGACCAGCTTTCTGTCGGATGCTGGTCACGCTTTCCTACAACGTGGCTTCCCTTGCCGACATGCAGAGGCTGCTCACAGACAGCAGGAACTCTCGGGGCCAGCTCTGGCCTCACCCTGGACCTCCTCTCATAACTTTGTTGCGATAACTCTAGAGAGGAAAAAAAAACAAACAAAGCTGCTAATGCTTGCAAAATCCATCCTCAACAGTATTAGATGGCGTGCTGATGAAAATGACTCACGCTGCAAGGAACAAAGCCAAATCGAACATTTTTTTTCTCTTGCAAATTAAAGCCCTTCCTTGCCTTGGTGGCCTGCACTGTGGGGAGCAGATGGAGGATGAGAGTGCCCAGGTGTCTGTCCCCGCGGGGCTCGGCACACTCCTCTGCTGAGCCGCCTTCTGGGGTGGATCAATAAGCACATCCCATTCCCAGTTCAGACAGTCTTCCCATGTCCTGGCCTGGGAGGGGACAGCCCTGGGCATGCAACACTTCACATTCTCACCTGCTCCTAATGGACTCCAAAGATGTATGACATTCATATAAAAGTAGGGAATGCCACCGTGAACAGTGGGACACATCCTGGGGAAGGGGTAGTGGTGGGGAGTGGGAGATGGACGGGGTAGAAATGGAGGGGAGGAGAAAGAGAAAACAACAGACAAAGGAGAGAAGACGACTTTCCTAGGTATGCAAAGCTGAGAAGACAGTGTGTCCAGCTGACATGAAAGAACTTCAGGGGCTTTAGGGGGTGGAGTCACTATACTCTGTGGGGAGATTTGCACCAGTCCGTGGAATCATGGAGACAGGAGCAGGCTGGGGACAAGAAGGAGGCCCCCGAGTGTCTTGAGAGGGAGCCATCAGGGAAGGATCCTGGCAGTCACGGGGACGGGGAGAGCTGGGGCAGCACCCCCACACACATACACATCCCAGGGGGCTTCCTGAGGAGCTGGGGCCTCCCCAAGGGCAGCAGGCGCCTTCAGAGGCACTGGGGACGGGTGGACTGAACCTGAACTCTGCTTCTAGACATGCCACTTGCCTGTGCTGTGAGGACAGGACTGTAGGGATGGATGAGGACACTGAGCCTGGCTCTGTCCCACTGTCCAGCAAGAGGGCTGGCAGGAGGGGGGGTACAGACACTGGAGACATCTGGAGGTGGACTGACAGATGGCAAGAGGTGTGCTGGCCATGGGCAGAGGGAAAAAGATGAACACGGGGCGGCTGGGTGAGCGGGCTGCTGGGTACACCCCAAGAGGCCTGTCAGGAAGGGGGCCGCCAGGTCAGGTTGGCAGACCCACACCTGAGGAAGACGACAGTCATTGGCACGTGGGTAGAGGCATCTCCAAGCCGGGCTGTGGGGAGCTCAGTGCCCTGCCCTGCCTGGCCCAGAACAGCCCTGCACACAGGCTCAGGGCCACGAGAAGGGGCCCAGCCCTCAAAGCACCTGCTGTCGTGTCCTGCCTGGGGTCTTTGGTCCAGCTGTCTGTGATCTCTCTGCACAGGCTGAGTGAGTGAGTCTAGCATGAGCCACTGGTGAGTATTTGTTGAGTAAATTAACGAGGAAGACGAGAACAGGTGTATCATTTATTGGGGTGACATCGGAACTACAAAAGAGCAGGTCCTTGTGACAAGGGATGGGCTACTTGGGAATCGGGTTATTGACACATTCACGTCTTTATTTGTCTTGCATGAAATGTATGGAAATTTCTTTCTCTATGAGGAGGACCCCAAAAACCCATAATTTTCTTTTGGAGGGTAAGCCCCTCATAGTATAAGCTTCCCCTGCTAGGTACGTGTTCTAGGAACCCATCTGCATCAGTGAACCTGCGAACATTGTGAGAGACGATTTGTGGAAGAAACATCCTGAGTTGTGGCAAACAAATGACTAGTTTTTCCAACATGACAATACACCTGCCTACACCATGCTGAGTGTTCAGCAGTTTTTGACCAAACACAGCATGGCCCCATGTCCCACCCCCCCATTCACCCAATCTCACCCCAAGTGACATTTTCCTGTTTTCCCCGGATGAAAAAGTTCTCAAAGGGACATGTTTCGCCAATGTGGAAGAGGTGAAACAAAAAACAGTAGAAGCACTAAAAGGCATCAAAATGGATGAGTTCAAAAACTGTTTTGAGCAGTGGAAAAAGTGTCTTGATAGATGTATTGTATCAACCGGAGAGTACTTTGAAGGTGACTGATGTTTAAACATGTAAGAATACACAATTTTTTGTAAATAAATTCCAGTTTTGTGAGGGGTTCCCCCCTCATAAGTGGTCTTGGCAGAGCAGTACGAGGCATTTCTCCCGTGGCCAGCCAGACCTCCAGGGGCTCAGGACCGGAGACAGACACACGAGAGCCACCAGTCCATAGATGGCACTCAGAAGTCACCTAGGGCCAGAGGCTGAGGGGTGAATGCTGGGCCAGACACCCTCATACCAGGGGATGGAGAGTCTAGAAGGAGGTAGGAGAGCCTGGAGCCTAGAAGGCACGAAAAAGAGAGAGGTTGTGTTCCAGCAAATAGGATGATCCCAAGGTCAGAGTGGAGAGCAGGGAGCTGGTCAGCAGGCAGTCACTGCAAGACTTGGCAGGGTCAATGGAGGGGATGGAAGGCCAACCATAGTCACAGGTGACCCAGAACCACTATAGGCCCAAGCAGGAGCAAGCCCCTCAATCTCCAGCAGGACAACCTTGAACCAGATCCTGCCTGGCTGTGCTGCGCTCACTCCTGACACTCGGTGACTCAAGCCAGTGTCCAGGAGCAGGGGTAAAAGGAGGGGAGGGCGAGGAAGACAGGGTGAGTCCCAAAACAGAGGCCCGGGGAATGGGGAGGGGGTTTCTGGAGAGGACGCTGGAAGGGTCTGCCGGGTCAGACTACAGAGGACTTGGGACGCCTTTCTGAGGAGTCGTTGGTTGGTTTTTTGTTTGTTTGTTTTGTTTTGAGTCAGGGTCTTACTCTGTTGCCCAGGCTGGAGTGCAGTGGCACAATCACAGCTCACCACAGCCTTGACCTCCTGGACTACAGGCACACGCCACCACATCTGGCTAGTGTTTTATTTTTGTAGAGACAAGGTCTTTGTATGTTGCCTTAACTGGTCTTGAACCCTTGGTCTCAGGCAATCCTCTCAACTTGGTCTTCCAAAATGCTAGGATTACAGGCATGAGCCACCACCTCCATCCAAGACTCAACATTTAAATGTATTACAGATAGGCTTTATGTGTCAGAAGGGAAGCCAGGAACACAAAGGTACTCAGTGTGTAACCTTGGTAATCTGGCCAGAACCAGACCATGGTGGTTGGTCTTTTATTAGGAGGAAGTCACTGACCTCAGTCTCGTGTCCAATCAAGGCTGTGGTTATGGCTGATGGAGCAGGGGTCGGTTAGGCAGCGCTTGTGAGCTGGATGAGTTGTAACTGCTTTAATGCTGCTCATTTTGAAGTCAGTGACTTGATTTTAGCTGCTACAACTAAACTCAAGTTAGAACACAGTGGCAGTTAGAACACAGTTCATTCTTCTTTTTTGATTTTAGATTCAAGGGGTCCCTGCAAGTTTGTAAAACGGATATCTTATGTAATGGTGAGGTCTGGCTTCCAGTGTAACCTTCTCTCAAATAGTGAGCACTGCACCCAACAGGCAATTTTTCAACCCTTACCCCCTCTCAGCCTCCCCCCTTAGGAGTCCCCAGTGTCTATTATTTCCATCTTCATGTCCTTGGGTACCCATTGTTTAACTCCCACTTATAATGGTCTCCACCTGCATCCATGTTGCTGCAAAGGACATGATTTTGTTCTTTTTTATAGCTGTATAGTATTCGATGGTGTACGAGGGCGGCCTCCAAAAAACCCAGAATTTATTTATAAAAAACTATGTATATAGCCAGGCGTGGTGGTGTGCATCTGAAGTTCCAGCTACTTGGAAGGCTGAGGCGGAAGATCGCCTAAACCCAGCAAGTCGAGGCTGCGGTGGTCGTGAGCATGCTGCTGTACTCCAGCCTGGGCGACAAGAGTGAGACTCCAACTCAAAAAAAAAAAAAATAAACTGTGTATGTATTCTTACACGTTTAAACTTCAGTCATCTTCAAAGTACTCTCCATTGGGTACAATACACCTATCAAGGTGCTTTTTCCACTGCTCAAAACAGTTTTTGAAATTGTTGATTTTGATGCCTTTCAGTGCTTCCGCTGTTTATTTTTGTTTAACTTTTTCCACATTGGCAAAACATTTTCCTTTTAGGACTTTTTTCATTTGGGGAAACAAAAATAAAAAGTCACTTGGGGTGAGATCGAGGTGAGATCGGGTAAATAGGGAGGGTGGAGCACAGGGATCATGCCACTTTTGGACAAAAACTGCTGAACACTCAGTATAGTGTAGATAGGTGTGCTGGTAAATCACCCATTATAAAATAGGCAACCATGTTGAAAGAATCTCCAAAAAACTTTCACTGAAGCCAAATGCAGCCTATCACAACACTAGCTGGACCACTGATGCTGATGGGTTCCTAAAATACTTACCTACTGGGGGAAGCCTGTACTATAAGAGGCCCGCCCTCCAAAAGATCGTCCTGGTGATTTGGGGGTCCCCCTCAAATATTCACCTCATTTTCTTTATCCAATCCACTGGCGATGGGCACCCAGATTGACTTCATGACTCTGCTATGGTTAGTAGTGCTGTAATAAACATACCAGTGCAGGTATCTTTTTTATATGCTGATTTCTTTTCCTTTGGGTAGATACCCAGTAGCGGGATTGCTGGGTTGAAAGAACACAGTTTATTCTTTAAGTGTAGGGGCGCGTGACTTAACCCTTGCCTGGCATGGCCTTAGGGCATGTTTAGTTTGGTATCTCATTGCCATGAAGAGTCCATTCTGTCATTCTTATGGTCTCTATTTTGACATAGGTGCTGGTCAGTTGTGTCTAAACTACAAAAGAGAGGAAGTAAGAGAGACGTGTCTGACCGCTATCCTGTTATTGCCCAGAACTCAATTTTTAGGGTTTCTCTGGGGGTCCCCGTGGGGAGCTTAGGGTTTTATTATTTTATTTTATTTTACTTTTTATTTATTATTTTTGGATCAAGGTCTCACTCAGTCGCCCAGGCTGAAGTGCAGTGGCACGATCATGGCTTACCGCAGCCTCGACCTCCTGGGCTCGATCTTCCATCTCAGCCTCCTGAGTAGCTGGGACTACAGGCATGTGCCACCACACCCATCTAGTTTTTTTAAATTTTTGGTAAAGATGAGATCTCACTATGTTGCCCAGGCTGATCTCAAACCATCCTCCTGCCTCAGCCTCCCAAAGTGCTAGGATTACAGGAGTGAGCCACCAAGTCCAACTAGATTTTATTTTTAGTTCTCAAACCAAAGAAGGACGAATGGCCAGCCAAGTCTGCAAGAATTGGGAACAGAGGGGGAATATCGTGAACTGGAGGGGGCTAGGAACAAAAAGGAAACACTCTGATGGTCTGAGGACCCAAAGTTCCACCTAATTAAAACAGTAAGTGAGGCAGCCTGAATATTGTCCCCAAGAAATGGCCACCCGGAGCCTGTGGCTGTGACTTTATTTGGGGGAAAAAAAAAAGTCCTTATAGAGATAATTAAGTTAAGGGTCTCAAGATGAGATCATCCTGGATGACAGGTGGGCCCTAAGTCCAGTGACAATTGTCCTTCGATGAGACACACAGAGAACCACTTGGGGGTGAGAGGACTGAACAGCTGGAGATAGAGGCAGAGATGGAGTGGTGCTGTCAGGAGCCCCAGATGCCTGGGGCTACCAGGAGCTGGAAGAGGCAGGAAGGACCCTCCACAGAGCCTTGGAGGGAGTGTGGCCCTGCCCAGACCTTAATTTTAGGCTTCTGCCCTTCAGCATAACGAGTTTCTGTTGTCAGAATCACCAATTTGCAGTACTTTGTTATGGGGAGGGAGAAAAATATAGAGCTGACTCCCCCAGAGTGCTCAGAAAACCAATGCTGCAGGCAGTCACCGTACCTTTGGGACTTTTCTAGAATCTGGGCTCCCTAGTGGCTCCTGGAAAGAGAGCAACCTTGAATTTTTCTCTGTGTCCACTTCCCCGTCTGGTCCTCCAGTTGGTCCCCATACTCCGTGGCTGTGGACATGGCTCTGTTGAACAGTGGGCAGGATCGGGGCACACCAGCTGGGAGAAAGGTGTTCCACCCATGCAGCATATGGGGGCCTGGGCTGCCAGCACCCAGGGTGCTCCTGCATGAGAGCCTGGCTGCAGGGGAGTGACCACCTCCCCTCTACCCAAGACCTGAGGCCAAGGCGGCCAGAGCACTAGCTGTGAGACAGGAGCCAGGCAGTTGGCCAGCCATCAACACAGAGAATTCACCGTCAAACACTGAAAATGTTACAAACCAAGCCAATAATTTCCCCCGAGAAGCTTCCCGTCTTGCGGTGTACTTAATAGTTTTGTTATTTTGAAACTCCTACAAGATGTATTTGATTAAATCACCATCGACTATAGTTTTTAATCCACACGTTCGCAGAAAAATGTTGAAGCTTCCAACATATTAAAATGGAGAAATGAAGTTCACAGCTTGCCTCGGATGACACCTTTCCCGTCCTCCCCATATTCAATTAACCACACGTCCCCAGCAACTCAGGGTGTGCGGTGAGGACACAGCTGAGATTAATTTTTCATGAGGCATTGGGCTGTAAATGATTTTTCTATTTACTTGTGTAACTTGTACACAGAATATGATGGTATTTAATCAAATACAGACCAATGGCAAATTATGCTAGATAAACAGTGGGAAAATATTCAATATGCTATTGACTGTTTCTGTATACATACATATATATTTTAAATATATATATGAGTAGCAATCTCTTCCACGTAGTTAACCCTTTGTGGAGTCTTTATATAGTCATCTCCCTTTATTTACGGTTTTGTTTTCAGAGGTTTCAATTATCCATAACCAATTAAGGTCTAAAAATACAAGGGGGACCCACGCCCAAAAATAGAATTTCTTTATTTAAAAAACTGTGCATTTTTTCTTACATGTTTACACTTCAGTCACCTTCAAAGTCCTCTCCGTTAGATGCAACACACCTATCCAGATGCTTTTGCCACTGCTCAGAATGGTTTTTGAACTTGTCCATTTTGATGCCTTCTGGTGTTTCTGCCATTTTTTGTTTCACCTCTTCCACGTCGGCAAAACATTTCCCTTTGAGGACTTTTTTCATCTAGGGAAACAAAAAGAAGTCACTTGGGGTGAGATGGAATGAGTAGGGAGGGTGGGGCACAGGGGTCATGCCGTTTTTGGTGAAAAACTGATGAACACTCAGCATAGTATGGGCTGGTGCATTGTCATGGTGGAAGAACCAGTCACCTGTTTGCCACAACTCAGGGCGTTTCTTCTGCAAATAGTGATGCAAACTTCTCAAAACTTCCAGATAAAAACTTTAATTGACCATTTGATGTGGAGAAACAAATTCCAAATGTACTACAAGGGGCCTGCCCTCCAAAAAATAATTCCAGTTTTTTGGGGGTTCCCACCTCATAGGTGAATAGGAAGTGTGGCACATGGGGTAATACCATTTTTTGGTCAAAAACTGCTGAACACTCAGAGCAGTGTGGGCAGGTGCATCGTCATGGTGGAA
>CAUYQG010295660.1:0-20909 GCA_963574415.1 Tarsius wallacei
AGAACCTTAGAATAAAAATTTTGATAGCTAGAACCATACATACATAACATTTCTGAATGATAAAAACAAACAAACAACACAAACAACTGAAAAGATAATCTGAGGGGGGAAGAAAAACACTTGCAAAAGATATTACAATCAAAGAGCTAAAATTTCATCAATATAAAAAAATGCCTAGCCGGGCATGGTAGCGCATGCCTGTAGTTCCAGCTACTTGGAAGGCTGAGGCGGAAGGATCGCCAGAGCCCAGCAGGTCGAGGCTGCGGTGGCTGGGAGCGGCCACTGCACTCCAGTCTGAGTGACAGAGTGAGAGATTCCAACTCAAAAAAAAAAAAATGCCTATGAACTAATAAGGAAAAAAATTAACAACCCAAAAGAAAATACCCTCCCCAAAAGAGAAAATAGTAAGTGGCTACTAAAAAATGCTCAATCTCTCTCAAAATAAAAGAAATTAAAATTATAACAAAATAATATTTTAACCTTCTAAATTAACAAATATCAAAACATTTGATAGTACATTGTGTAGATGAACATATAAGAAAACAGGCTTTCTCATATTACTGATAGAAATATAAATTGATACAGTCTCTATGGAAATAAATTTTGTAATATCTATCAAACAGTTAGATGAATTCCACTCGTAAGATCTTACACTATGGAAATGAGATTCATACAGTGTGATTTAATCATCTTTTGCTGATATAAATAATGCCTTAAGAACAACATAAGTACCCATCAATAGGAGACATATGCTGAAATATTACACAACCATTGAAAAGAAAAATGCTAATCCCAGCTACTCAGGGGGCTGAGGCAGGAGAATCGCTTCAATCCAGGAGTTCAGTGTTTTAATGTGCTATGATCATGCCAGTGAATAGCCACTGCACTCCAGACTGAGTGACATAAAAAAACAAAAAGGAAAAAAAAAAATCGCCTCTGTATGTACCAACACAGAATGACCTGTGGGATGTATATTCTCATAATGTAAAAGATATCTCTCAAAGAAAAGCAAGACGCTAGACTCTTGGCGGCTGGAAGTGAGAGTGGAAAGACTTAATTTCACTGTTTAACCATGTATATCTTTTGAATTTCTATCTTGTAGAATCGTTTTAAATTTTTAACCTATTTTTAAATAATAAAAAAATAGACTGTCCATACTTCAATACAGAAAGATCATTTCTTTTTTTTTTTTTTTTTTTTTTTTTTTTTTTTTTTTAAGAGCCGAAATAAATAATATGGGCTGGAGTGCAGTGGCACACTCACCGTCACTGCAGCCTTGACCTGCTGATCTCAGGCAATCCTTCCACCTCAACCTTCCAAGTGGCTGGAACTACAGGCATGCACCACCATTCCCGGCTAATTTTTTTTTTTTTTTAATTATAGAGATGAGGTCTCACCAAGTTGCCCAGGCTGGTCCCAAACCCATGGGCTCAGGCAATCCTCTCAGCTCAGCCTCCTAAGGTGTTGGGATTATAGGCATGAGCCACAGTACTTGGCCAGAAAGATTATTTCTAAGACTCAGTTTTAAGAAAATAACCTGAAACATAGCAAGTACATGAACAAAGATATTCACCACAAAAATATTTTATTTGTTTTGTTTTATTTTATTTTATTTATTTTATTTATTTTTTATTTTTATTTGGAGTCTCACTCTGTCACCCAGATTGGAGTGCAGTGGCTGCTCCCAGCCACCGCAGCCTCAACCTGCTGGGCTCCGGTAGTCCTTCCGCCTCAGCCTTCCAAGTAGCTGGAACTACAGGTGCGCGCTACCACGCCCAGCTAATTTTTTTATTTATTGTAGAGATGAGGTCTTGCCAAGTTGCCCGGGTGGGTCTTGAACCCGCGGGCTCAGGCAATCCACTCACCTTGGCCTCCCAAAGTGATGGGATTACAGGCTGAGCCACTGAGCCCGGCCTGTTTTATTTTTTAATAATTAGGAAATGCTAACAACCTAAATACTCAGTATAAAAAGGATAGTTAATAATGGAATATTATGCAGCTATTAAAAATTATGCTAGCAACAAATTTTTAACATGGGAATATGCTATATGATAAAATTTAGTGAAAAAAACCAAACCAGAGAATTTTATACACTATCATCTCAGCTATGCCCAAAAAAAAACATATGGGAAACATGTTAAAACACTAATAATTACTTCTGAGCAATGAGATTACAGAAAATCTTTCTTTCTTTGTACTTTTTCATAGTTTTCAATTTTTTCAAGATGGGGATATGCTTGTACTATAGTAATCAGAAAAATATTTAATAAAAATTATAATCAGTGTGCCCTTGTTCATGAACCTTGGTCTCCTTATTTACTAATGACTGACTCAGAGAAACATCTCTCTGGAACTTTATCATACATTTCACATGCAATGGTTTTCTGTCTTCTAACAGGTTACTGCCAGAAGTGATTTTACTTCATCCCACACTTGGTGCCAAAAAGATCAGTACCCACCTTTTCCTCATCATGCCCTCTGCATGAGATTGCAAGTCCAGCAGTATGGCAGTTTCAGGAGTCAGTCTGCTGGGATACACATCACCATTCCATCATTTTCTACTTTATTTCTCTGTGCCTTCCTAGGAATGCAGGAGACTTCCATGGAATGTCATGGTAGAGATTAAATGAGATCATTCAAGTAATGTGCCCAGCTCATGGTACCTGGCATATAGTCAATTCTTAGTAAATATTAAGTATTTTGCACAGGAGAATTTGCTTTTTGATTAAAGACTGTGATTTCAAAACGTGGAGAAAAACTCTCCTTACAACACCTCATTCTCTATCAGCTTCTCTGCCTTTGTTTTTTGTTTGTTTGGTTGGTTGGTTTTTTTTGAGTTGGAGTCTCACTCTGTCACCCAGACTGGAGTGCAGGGGCCGCTCCTGGCCACCACAGCCTCGACCTGCTGGGCTCTGGCGATCCTTCCGCCTCTGCCTTCCAAGTAGCTGGAACTATAGGCGTGCACTACCACACCTGGCTAATTTTTGATTTATTGTAGAGATGAGGTCTTGCCAAGTTGCCCAGGTGGGTCTCGAACCCACGGGCTCAGGCAATCCACTCACCTCAGCCTCCCAAAGGCGTGGGATTACAGGCTGAGTTTGACCCACCAGTTTGAGGTTCTGTCATATGACCTGAGGTTTTCTTTCTCGCTTTCTTTACACTAATTCCACTTTCACTTTGCCTCTGGGATATTCTGCTGCCTTTGAAACCCACATCAGCAGGATGCCTTGAAGATTTTATAGGCTCCTGGTGACACCCCAGGAGGTCTGTCCTGGGAAAGAGGAAAGGAGTTGGTGGGGAGGAGAAGGTCAAGGGGAGTCCATGACCAACAGGCCTCCAGAAGGTTTGTGCATATCTCTGAAAGACCAGGACAATGGTTAGAATCCTTTAAGCAGAGTAGACTGATCTCGTGGTCAAATTCAAACACAAATTTGAAGACCAGATCTTGATTCTGAACACCATTCTCCACAAAAGCAAACCAGGACTCCTTGAAGAAAATCTGATTCCAGGACTGGGACAGCAGGAGTAAAAGATGTGCCTGGAAAATTTTGCTGTGCTAGAAAGTTAGAAGTGCTCAAACAGTGATGAGGACATGTCTAAAGAACACAGAGGCAAACTTGAAGGTGCTCCCCCTGGCCCAATCTGGGACATCAGTGCATCACAATAAATAATGATAGTAATGGATGAAACCCTGTAAATAAATAAAACTCAAAATGTTCATACTGATGAAAGGGAGAAGGCTCTTCTTTATAGTAGAAGGCCAACTCACAAATATAAAAGAAATGATACAATTATAAAAGCACAAATGATGAAAAAAAAATAGGGGGTTTGAAGAAAGGCAGCACCGTTAAATGGTCTCAAAATATCTACCAACGAATATTGAATTAATTATAAAGGGAAAATTATAAGTCTAGAGTGAAGAAACCTTACCCAAGTTATCAAAGTCATGACTACTTTAACCAGGTTAAATACTGGACACTACTAAGTCATCAAAGTCATCACTACTAATTTTACAGCCTCTACCAGATTATCAAGCTCATTATTAATAATGAGGACATCCTGAAATAATACATAGAGAAGGATGACACTTCTCTAATATTTCTGCCAAATATGCATAACCTGAATGTAATCATGAGGAAACACCAGACAAACCCACACTGAAGACTGTTCTACAAAATAACTGACCTGTCTTCTTCAAAAATATCAAGGTAAAGAAAGGCAAAGACAGGATGGGGAATTTTTCCTGATTAAAAACAACCTATGAAACACGACAATGAAATGCAACACATGGATGTTAGATTAGATCTTAGACCAAGAAAAAGACCTGTAATTTTGAGATAACTTATTAATGAAATTTGAATGTGAATTGATGAAATTTGAATGCAAATGGTAGATTAGACAATAACATTGTAGCAATATTAAGTTTCCTCACTCTTATCATTGTTTTGTGCTAATATAAGATAAAGTCTTTAGCCACAAGAAATATACACTCAAGTATTTGGGGGTAAAAAGGGACATGATGTCTCCAACTTAATTTGGAAATTTCTTTTTCCTACAGAGAGAGGAGGGTTGAAAAGTAAATGGGCAAAATATAAACAATTGGTAAATCTAGATAAAGGGTACATGGAAGTTTCTTGTACTATTGTCACTTTGCTGCAAGTCAAAATTATATCAAAATGAAAAGATTAAAGAAAAACAAACCAGAGGAGTCATGTGACATCAAAGTCAGTTGAGATTAACTGAATGCTCCCCACATCTCCTCACACACACACACACACATATAGGCACACAGAAAAGCAAAAAGAGCTAGATTCCTTGGCCTTGGTTTCTTCATGGAAAACTATGATCTTCCTAACTTTCCAGTCACCTCAGGAGAGGTGAGAATTAAAACCTTTCCAATGAAAATACAATTTGCACCTTGAGGCTTTCTTCCTTCTTCTCAGTTAAGGAGCACTTTGAGAAAAAACTGACAATTTAGGGTCTTAAACACTAAGGTGAGCCCTCACACCTCACCCCTTCCCTTAGATAGGTGGAGAAAGATAAGTCCCATGAAGAAGTTTACAGTTCTCCACAGCAGGAGGCACCCATGGCAGCAGGAGTGCATCAACCAGCTGGAGGAGACCCTAACACAGTGGGTACAGGAGGGGGCCGGGTGTGGGGCTGTTAGGAGGGGGTGCAGTGGATTTCAGGAAGAAATATGAAATCGTGGTGGTGATGGTGACAAGGAGTAGCAGTAGCCAGGCCCATGCTGCAAGCACAACCCAGAGCCATGAAGCAATCAGATATAAAAGCAGAACAGACCATCACCAGAATGCCTAGGTGAACAGAACTATCCAAGATGGGTTACGCATCCAAGGTTATCCAATCTCTAGAACTTTTTTCATCGTGTAAAACTGAAACTCCATACCCACGAAACAACTGAGATTGTTTTGCTTCCAGATACTTCTGGGAGTAGAGGATTGGTTTCTTGTGCTGAGGACATGGGAAGCCCCTCACGACCATAATTCTTAACTTGTATCCCAACTCATGATGGGGCACCAGTTTGACTTGGTTGCAGGTGTTCCTGCCCTGTGCTTCTTTTCAACTCCAGGCGGGTTGTGAGACTCCTCAACACCACAGCAGTGGCAAGCTCTCCACTCCAGGGTGAAAAAGAAGTGAGGAGAATACGTATGTTCCCTCTAACTTATCAGTTTTTGAATGCTAATTGTCTGGGAAAGGCAGAACTCAACATTTTTTTCTTTTAATGTAAGCAGCATTACTCACAAGAGCCAAGAGGTAGAAACAAACACAATTGTCCATCAAAGGATGAATGGATAAACAAAATGTGATATACACATACAATAGCATATTACTCAGCCTTTAAAAAGAAGGTAATCCTGCCATTTCTGACAACATGAATAAACCTAGGGGACAGTGTGCTAAGGGAAATAATCCAATAACAAAAGGACAAATACTGTGTGATTTCACTTACATGAGGCACCGAGAGTAATCACATTCATAGAAAACAGTAAGTAAAATGGGATTGCCAGGGACTGAGGGAGGGGAGAATGGTTGTTCAGTGGGTATGGCGAGTTAAGTACATATGAACTTACTTAACACTTAACACTCCTAAACTGTACACTTAAAATAGTTAACATGATAAGTTTTATGTTACATATATTTTTTTACAATTAAATTTTTGGGGGGACCTGGGAACATAGCAAGATCCCATCTCTACAAAAAATTTTAAATATATGTATTTTTTAATTCAATGATATATTGATCAAAGATGAAAAGAAGAAAATCAAAGTGTTCTTTTGAGGGACTGGCATGTTCCTTTGGGCACCACAATGACATCAAGCTTCAGAAAAACTGAAGGCGCCTCTAATATCAGTACCCACATATAAAATGACAATCCTTTGGCTTCTCTGCCTAGCGTACATTTTCTAGCATATTCTCCCTGTGTCTGCCAACAAAAGATAAAGCATCATTTTATAATAATTCATCTTATCTGTAATATCTACATGATAATAAAAGCAAGTGCTTACATAACTTATTAAACTCCAGACACTGTTTTTTGTTTGTTTGTTTGTTTGTTTGTTTGTTTTGAGTTGGAGTCTCACTCTGTCACCCAGACTGGAGTGCAGTGGCACGCTCCCGGCCTCCGCACCTCAACCTGCTGGGCTCCGGCGATCCTTCCGCCTCAGCCTTCCGAGTAGCTGGAACTACAAGCGTGTGCTACCATGCCTGGCTAATTTTTTTTTTAATTGTAGAGATGAGATCTCGCCAAGTTGCCCAGGCAGGTCTTGAACCCGTGGGCTCAGGCAATCCACTCACCTCAGCCTCCCAAATTGCTGGGATTACAGGCTGAACCACTTAAGCACACAATAACATATTTATCCTCACAACAACTCTGCCAGGTAGATACTGTTATTATCACTCCCTAGTTTATAGATGAGGAAATCAAGGCACAGAGAAGTTTTGGTAACCCATCCCAGGTCACAGGCGAAGAGGACAGAGCTAGGAGATGAACGTGAGCAGCATGGCCCCGGGTCTGTGGTCTTAATCATGATCATCTACCATCTCTGGATTCACAATTACATAATATTTACATTAATATATAAAATATGTTTATCTATAATCACCCAAGAGACCCCTTGTACAAAGCAACTTCTGCAAGTGATAACAGTAAATAAATTATTATCCTCTATGGTCTAGTGAAGACATGCCAAGTCTTCAAGTATTCCTGGACACAGACTCACACAGCTTATGTCTGAATTTCAAATTGGCAGAGGCCGGGCTCGGTGCCTTAGCCTATAATTCCAGCACTTTGGGAGGCCAAGGTGAGTAAATTACCTGAGCCCGCGGGTTCGAGACCAGCCCAGGCAACTTGGTGAGACCTCATCTCTACAATAAATCAAAAATTAGCCAGGCATGGTAGCGTGAGCCTGTAGTTTTGGCTACTTGGAAGTCTGAGGCAGGAGGATCGCCAGAGCCCAGCAGCACTCCAGCCTGGGTGACAGAATGACACTCCAACTCAAAAAATAAAAAACAAAAAATAAACAAATTGGCAGTGATCTTAGTCTTTGCCTCCAGAAATAGGTTTCTGTTGTGAAATTTCAGGCAGTCTCAAGTATGTAGGGGCATTCAAAAGGGAGAAACCTTCCACCAAGGCAGCTCTCCCATTACCCCAAGCTGCTCTGGCCCCACCTGAGATATCCCATCACATAAGTTCCCCTTTCTGTTATTTTAGTGAGCTTCTTCTCCGTTCTATTTTTGCCTCTCTATGCCTCAACTTCCTTATCTGTAAACTGGGGCTAATGTACCCACATCATAGGGTCATCGTGAGTATTAAATCAGATTGCACAGGTCAAGTTCTAATAGCAACTGGCATATCCTAAGTGTTTGCTGAGTGTTGTTACTGTCATTATCACCCCTACTGAAGATTATTTCTGCCTGTGTTTTGTGAAATAATGCCAAACAGCTGCTCCCTTCCTGCAAACTGTTCTGCCCACCTCATGATGCCATCATAGAAGACTTTAGTGATGCATTGAGTTGAACTGTGTCCTCCAAAAAGATATATTGAATTCCTAAACCCCAGTACCTGTAATTGTGAGCCTATTTGGAAATAGTGTCTTTGCAGATGTAATTTACATTCTTATAAGGACACTAGTCATGATAGATTAGGGTTCAAGAGAATAAACGATATTGCACACACACACTCACACACGGAAAACACCATGTGACAACGAAAGCACATATCGGAGTGAAGTGTCTACAAGCCAAGAAATGCCAAGGATTGCCAGCAACCACCAGAAGCTAGAAAGAGGCAACAATGAATCCTTCCCTGGATCTTTTAGGGAGAACCCAGCCCTGCGGGCATTGTTATTTCAGACCTCTAGCCTTCAAGACACAAAAGAACGTGTTTCTTTTGTTTTTCAGCCACTCAGATTGTGGTACTTTGTTACAGCAGATCTAGGAAACAAATACGCTGACCTTTACTTTTCACATTCACTTTCAGATTTTCCTTCCTTCACTTCCCTCCCCCAACACTGTCTCTCCTAGTATTCTCATCCATGCATTTATGCACAAACTTCCTCATCTTGTGGAGTATCTGAGTCAATGTTTAGTCACAGCGGTCTTTGTCAGAAACTTCCCTCTTCTCTTCTCTGAGATTTGTTTTTGTTTTGTTTTTTAATTTGGTGCACATTAATTCTCTCTCCACTATAAAATATGACCGTGCAACAAAAGGCGTTGACACAAGACAATGCATTTCTTTAACTCTGTCAGTGTTAGGGAGCAGTCTGTTGACATTGGAATCAGAAGCCAACCTTGTCCTGCTGGGTTATCGTGAATCCTCATTTGGCTGTGGCCATTCGTAATCTTGACGTCCTAATAGTCTCTCAACTGGGAGACTGACAAAGAAACCACTGTCATTTCAGCAACTGATTATTCAATTCCATATTCCTAAATCTCACTTTTTTTCCATCTTCTCTCAGTTAAGCATTACATTTTATTTCAGCTAAATCACCCCTGTAATAGGCTGAATCTTATTCTGTTAAAGATTTTGATGACTTCTCCATTGATGGCACATAAAACAGTGTCTAGCATATATACATTTTTACAGTTTAATTCTGGGCTCCCAAAAGATAAATTGTGAACCAAATGGGTAAAGAGATATGAATAAATAATACCCGCTGAACAGACTAAAATATGTAAGAAAAGTTAAGCCCCTCTCAGTAAATGTCAAGTATGAAATTGTTTTATATAATTTTATTCATTGGACCTATCCTACTCCCACAAGATTTCATTTGATTTTGAGATTGATACCATTATGCTCTGCATTCTGAGTATGAGATCAAATATTTCCAGGGCCAGACCAGAGTTTCTTCTTCTAACAATGGTGCATTCCCCCAGAACAGAGTGGGGTTCAGCCAGACCCTACCCAACACCACTCCCTGTGGACTGGTATGTGTGGATAATCCTTGTGTGAGCAGAGGATTGAGGAGTAAGTCTCTGCTTCTAAAGCTAATCAGAGCAAGGGAGCTTAGCAGGAAAGCAAAGGAAACACTCCTAATTTTCAACTGTTCTTGCCCCAGTCAGGGCTGATTGGAAAGAACATTGCAGCTGAACCACACACGTAGGCAGATGTGGCCAAGATTATTTATCAAATCAGCTGCCTTTTCCTCGTAGATACAGTAGACTACACATCCTAGCCGTGCTTGTGATGACATGTGACTGGCAACGACATATGGCTGGCGACTAAGTTCCAGCCATCAGAATGTGGATCAAAGTGGTATATTTATTAAAGAAAAAATTATTCATGAAACTTGTCAAAAATGGTAAGGAAGACTTTATTCAAGGGGAGACCATTGAGATAGGCCTAGGGACTACAGCAATGGAGACAGTGATTGGTCTCCACTCTGAACACAGCATGGGTAAGTGGGAATTCATAGCCAAAAAGATCAGGGTGGGCATCAGTAGGATGGAAAATTACTAACAGGAAACATCAGTGGTAAAGGAATTCTTATTAGACCAACGTAATAAAATTGTTGAAGACGGGACAGGGTGATAAGATATTGAGGGCGGTCAGATACCAAGGGTAAGGGATTATTTATTAAACTGGATTCTATAAAGATAGAGAAGGAAGCCCAAGGTCAGGCCTAGCTGAGCAGAGAACCCGAAGGAGCCTGACTCAGGTCTTTTTGTTTTGTTTTTTTGAGATAGGGTCTCGCTGTGTCTCCTAGGCTGGAGTGCAATGGTGCAATCATAGCTCACTGTAACCTCAAACTCAGGCTCAAGCAGTCCTCCCTTCTCAGCCTCCTGAGTACTTAGGATTTCAGGTACATGCTACCATGCCCAGCTGATTTTTTTATTTTTTGTATAGATGGGGCTTCCCTGTGTTACCCAGGCTGGTCTTGAACCCCGGGGTTCAAACAATTCTCTTTGCCTCCCAAAGTGCTGGAACAGGCGTGAGCCACCATGCCCAGCCTGACTCAAGAAGTTTTGATCAAAGGAGTCTGTTGTAACTCCACTTTCAGTACTGAGCTACAGAATCTCTCATGCAATCCCTTTGTTCTCTCTCTTCCTTCATCTGCCAGACAGTGTATTAAAAACAAAACCAAACAAAAAAACTTCAAGGTCCTGGGACAAAAGCCAACAAACTTTTTCTATAAAGGGCACCTAGTAAATATTTTAGGCTTTGGGGCTATAGAGTCCCTGGCATGACTGTTCAGTTCTATTGTATTAATAGCAGAAAATTAGCCATTGGCTAATTGTGAGTGAATCAGTGTGAGTTCCAATAAAACTTTATTTACAAAACCAGGCTGATTTACTCCAAGAGCCAGTTTGCCAAACCCTACCCTAGGAAAATCACTCAGTGGAAGAATCTTGAGTTTCTGAATAACTGTGAATTAGACTGTTCCCTCCCATGTGTTGACTCTCAATGGCTAAGATATAAGTGATGGGTTGCAAGGACTAAGCTTGACCTTTTTTTCTCTTACCCAAATTCCTAAGAGGCTTGGGGAGCCACTGCCTGATAAGAATTCAGTGAACAGGATTTTATTACCCTATTACCCCATATCCTAAAGTTTACTTTCCAACCTGACTCTGGCATAATACAACATAACAAATAAAGACAGTTTGTGGCCCTGAAAAGTCATCCTTATGGATTCTCAGACTCCAAGAAACCTTGTAAAACACTTACCTATCCTCTCTAAAGTCTACCACATATAGGGCTTCTCCTACATATCAACAAACATGGAATTTTCAACCTCCTTATCTTAACAAAGCATATCCTCTACTGATTTCCCGAATTCCTTAGATAGGAACCACAAGTTACCAGACAAGAAATCTTTGAATCTGCTTATGATCTTCAACCCCCCACCCCCATGGAAATGTCTCTCTTTCCTGGGCTAAACCAATGAAAATATCACGTGTATTTGTGTATGGTTTTATGCAATTTCTGCCTTCCTAAAATGTATATAACCAAGCTACCACTTGTCCTCAGTTGGCTCACGTTCTCAGGACCTTCTGAGGATGGATGTACCAGGTTTAAGACCTCAAATTTGGCTCAAGAATAAACTATCTTAAATATTTTACAGAGCTTGCCATCTTTTCATTAACAGTTGACATGGGATTCTGTTCCAGATAGTCACTAAGGAATCCAGGCCCACAGAGGCATCATCCTAGCATGTACTTTCACAATCATCCCTGTTGTTAAAAGGGAGTATTACAAATTGCACACTTAAAGTTTCCTCCCAGAAGTGGCATGTGTCATTTTCATTCACAACTCACGGGCTAAAGCAAGACATAAATGCCGGGCTCGGTGGCTCAAACTGTAATCCCAGCACTTTGGGAGGCCTGAGCCAGCAGGTTCGAGACCTGCCCAGGCAACTTGGCGAGACCTTGTCTCTACAACAAATCAAAAAAATTAGCTGGGCCTGGTAGCGCATGCCTGTAGTTTCTGCTACTTGGAAGACTGAGGTGGAAGGATCACCAAGCCCAGCAGGTCGACTGCACCCCAGCCTGGGCAATGGAGTGAGACTCCAACTCAAAAATAAATAAACAAATAAAGCAAGACGTGATTACATCTAACGTCAAAAGAAGAGAAAAAAGGAGAACAAAATGGAGAGATGACCAACATTATGCCCAAGAGGAGAGGAAAATTCAATTATTTGTGAGTAGCACTAGTGATACCACAAAACATGAAGCAAAGCAATCAGTCATTGTAACACGGTATCCCCAAATCTGAGAGGGCTTGTTCATAATGTTTACCCATTCCAAAGAAGCCATCCAGAGGTCCAGTAGGGAAAGACACTGGTTTAGTAGAACTTACCAAAGGTACCACGGCAGCAAGTCCATGAAGAATCCACTCCTCTGGGCATATAGCAAGCAGTTTTATAATCAAAGTAATCAAGTTAATCAGTCAAATTCCTATCCTGTGTTTACAATTGCATGATTAAGTCAGAGAACTATCTTGTTTTGAGCTTTGCATGGTCACCTGTATTCCATGACTCATTACTGAGAACAGGCATACCTTTCAGAGACCAGCCTTGGCCAGAGGCCGCTCCCTTAGAGGGGTTGGGGGAGGGAACAGTCTATGTCCAAATAATACCTCAAAGTCATTCACATCCTAAATGCAATTAAAGTTTCATCAGATCACTATCTTCCTAAGACCAGTGATTGACCTATTAAGGAGAAGTGAAAGGGGACGTTAGAACTGAGGCCTCTGTGGGTAGAGCAGGCTTGGATTAGATGATCACATCAGGGTCTGCATAAAGCTGTGTGATGATGTAAGGGAAATGGGACCCAGGAGAGATATGGAATAGGGGAGAGGAAGACTTAAATACCTAAATCAGCATCCCACATGCAGTTTTGCTTCTAATCCATCCTATTCGTTTCCCTTATAGAAGTGACAAAATTAATCTGGCCCACTTACAAATGATTCTTAGATTGAGCTACATGAATTGATAAGACATGACCATTTTATACCCATAAATACAGTTTCATATCATCAGATCTAACATCTTATACTTTAATATCATTAACATCACTTTGAAAATAGAATTTCATAAAACAGTTGCATGATGTTCATAGAGTTAGAAGGTTATATTCTAAAATATGCTGAGAAGATTCAGAAAATAAAATATTTCCCAGACTGTGTAACTATATCTAGTTCTTGAACATCTAGGAGGAGCAAGATATTCTACATTCTTGTCTTAACACTGGCTCTTTTTTTTTTTGGAGTCAGAGTCTCACTCTGTTGCCCAGGCTGGAGTTACAATGGCATGCTTACAACTATCCCGGCATCAACCCGCTGGGCTCAGGCAATTCTTCCACCTCAGCCTTCCAAGTAGCCAGAACTACAGGCACGCGCTACCACCCCTGGCTAATTTTTTGATATATTGTGGAGACGAGATCTTGACAAGTTGCCCTGACTGGTCTCAAACTCCTGGGCTCAGGCAATCCTCTGGCCTCAGCCTCCCAAAGTGCTGGGATTACAGGCTTCAGCCACCATGCCTGGTCAACACTGGCTCTTCTAAAGTTGCAATTCACCTCACTTCTAAACCTAAGGAAAAGAGAACTAATATATATCAAGCTCCAACTCTACATGGGCCTTGAGCCAGTGTCACAGTTGTCACAGTTGAGATAAAATGGGAATTAAGTGTCTAGGTGATTCCCAGGCAGCCCTCAATGATCTTTTCTTTCTGGAGGAATGGAGCCAGCTGCAAAGCAGAGATGGAGAGAAGGAGAAATCAACATGGCCATAGAGAGTTGGCTCTGAGCCCAGCCTGCGGGACCAGATCTGAGCCTGACAGTGAGAGGCTGTAGCCAGAAGCTAAAGATGCTGCTTCTCAAGAAACTTTGTGAGATATAAGACTTAGGTGGTAAATATTCAGGAACATTACAATTTTGTGCCTCCCAGTTAGCGGGATCAGGCAACAACTCTTGCAGTAAGGTCTTGGCTTGCCAATGAGTTGAGGGCTGAATGAAGACTCCACAAGCACACGTGACAATAACTCCCTTAGGAAACTCAGAGATAATAGAGGAAAAGTGGGGAAGGAAGGAAAGAATGATGCCCTGGAGTTATAAATGTGGGAACAATTGGCCATAGAAATGTGGACATTTCTTACAAAGTGTATTAGGGTTCTCCAGAGAAACCTAATCAAAAGGAGAGATATAGCGAATAGAGAGATTTATTTTAAGGAATTGGTGCATGCAACTATGGAAACTGAAAAGTCCCCAGATCTTCAGGGTGAGTTGATAAGCTGGAGACCCAAGAAAGCCAGTGGTGTAGTTCTAGTCCAAAGGCTCACAAGCTGACGATCCAGGAAAAGTCAATGTTTCCAACTGGGGTTAAAGGCAGGAAAAAGCTGACTCCCAGTTCAAAGTCATCAGGCAGGGAGAATTACCTCTTATTTGAAGGAGCATCAACCTTTTGGTTCTATTCAGGCCTTCAGTTGATTGGATGAGACCCATTCACATCAGGGAAGGTAAACTGCTTTATTCAGCCTATTAATTTAAATGTCAATCTCATCCAAAAACATCCTTGAAGACACACCCAGAATGTTTAATCAAATATCTGGGCATCCTATGGCCTAGTCAAGTTTACACAAAAATTAACCATCATGCAAAATATCCTCATTTACTCACACAAATTGATGATTTGGGTCTATACACATACCATTTCACAAAATCTTTTCAACTTTATGTGTTAAACATTACTGAGGAAAGTGAAGAGGTTAAGTGGATTGTCTGAGATCACAGCTAATGGAGGAACAAATATTTGAACCTATTACTTTATGTATCAGTTGTTTCTAACCGTTTCCAGAATAAAGATTTCTTTCTATTAGCAACAAATTACCATAACTTTGTTTAGATCTTGATTCAAACAAACAATTTTTAAAAAAAGTTTTAACAACTGGGGAAAACTGAATATGATCTGAGTTTTAGATCATGTCAAGAAATTAATATAAATATTTTTAGGAGTGATATGGCAAGGTTATATAAAGATAACAATCATAGGTAGACCATTGCATGATAGTATTTTTATTTAAGACGACACATCATAAATAGACCTTTTTTTCAAAAGATATAAGTTCCTCCAGGCACAGTCCCAGTACAGCATACCAGCTTGTGTCCATTCTGACTGATTAGTGCCTATGGCATACGTTTATTAAATACTTTGAATATTGCCCCCTGCTTCAATATGTTGACCTCATTCTGAGCCAGGCTCTCTCCATGTGATCACAAGATGACTGCAGTCATTATATTCTCTTAGCCTTACAATCAGCTGGAAAAAAAAGATGTTCTGCTTCCTTAACAATCTCCCCAAAGCCCTGGATCTTGCTCTCATTGGGCCTAACCAGGTCACTTGCCTTTATCTGAATCAGTCAATTGTAACCAGGAGCTAAATAATGTAGCCAATCCTATGCCATATTACATAAGCTGATATTGGGAAAGAGATGTTTGCCCAAATAAATGTGGGGTGTTTTCAGGAAGACAGAATGGATGAACAATGGCCAAATCAATCATTTTCCCACCCACATCCTCCTAAATAGTATTGATGCTGGGTGTGGCTAGTCCTGAGTCTTTGGGTAACCAGGTAAAGAGGAAAGTTAGCCTCTAGAGGATGGAATGTTTCCCAGTGACATGGGAATCATACAAGAAATGAGCTCAGGATGGTTGTTGAATCTCATATTCCACTACTCTCTTATTCCAGACAAATTAATGTATTGTTTCCTTTACAAACCTGAAACTTCATTGCCTTGTGCTAAATCCTTCCACTCAAAATGCCCTCCTTCCAGCCCGCTCTCAGCTTAGAAAGTTCCTGAGTATCTTTGATAGCAGCTCAGGGATACCTTCTTCATCGAGGTTTCTCTGAACTCTTCCTCCCCTCACCACTCTCCACATCCAACCTGACCCAACCTCTTCCAGACCTCTACAATGCTGCATGCCTCTCTTATGACACCTCTACTCTTCCCATGAATTTATAGGATACACAGTTATTTGTGTTGTAATCATGTTTTCCCTTCCAGACTGTAAACACTGAGTCAAGTCTATGTCTTGTTCATCTTTATATACCCAAAACCAGCTCGTGGTCAGCACTCAACAGTTATGAAATCCCAGTCACGTTGGCAGCCAGAGGTATGTCAGTTTTCATGTTATCTCAACCACCGTTAAGACAAATCCAAATGTTCTATTTCTTACTCTGGGTGGTGGGTTCAGAAACATTATTTTATTATGATTACTATTATTATTATTATTCACTCTTTAATGTGTGTGATATAAAGTTTTTCTCAAGCAAACAGGAAAAAATAGAGCCCGAGTCCTTGTGGATTCTCCATCATCTGCACATGGCTTTCAAACATGAAGGACTGCTTAAAACATAGACGGGAGACTATTCCCTGAGATTCATTCTGCTCTGGATTCCTCATATGCTCCTTAGAGCTGGGTCACTGCTACCTTAAGAAAGCGCCAGTTGCAATGTGATGCCTATAATTCTTAATTACAATTGCGTTGCTGGCTTTATGTGCATCTCTGCTCATTTAAACTCAACGCTGACTGACAAATCATGCTCGTCTGCCTATTCGACAGTAATTTAGTCAGGCAACCTGCAGCTTGCACCAGATTGATGAGCAGCTGTTTGATCTGTTTGGGGGAGGCACTGTTGTTTTCTTGGTGGAGGCTGCTTTGTGCTGCTGCTGAATGGATGAATGGTTTTGTCTTCTCCGCTGACATTGTCGACACTCTGGATGGCCAATCCTGTAATTCCAAATGCACAATTCAAAAAAACCCAAAAAACAAAAATTGATCACCCACTATTCCGGAGACAGCCTCTCTCAGAAAAGTAAGACAGAATGGCTCATCAGACTCTATTCAAGCTCACATTGCTGTTCAGGCCGGTGGAAAGTCAGGTTGATACCCAAAATGTGACCATCCTTACACCTCAAATCAAAACCTACTTAATTTGTTACACATGGTGATTTCTCTCTAAAGAGCTTTAGGCTAGTAAAATTTGCCTTTCAGTAGAATAACCCTACCCACAACTCCTGGGGCTCATACAACTCTGAACCACTCAATCTCGCTCTGCCATAGCCTGTGGCCCTCAGTCTCTTAAGCAAGGCAAGCTTCTGAGTTAATTATCTGTATCTCTTCAGCTGTGTTTATCTCCCTCCCCCAACAACTCCCACTTGATTATTTTTCCAGTTTGGGTTTTTCATGGTCCCCATGGCCTGAATACAGAGCTGAGGAAAAGTGCCCCAAGGGTATAAGCAACCACTTTAATGAGATATAATTCACATACCATGCAATTCATCTGTTTAAAGTATACAATTCAATGGTGTTGGTACATTACAGTAGTATTTTCTTAAGTTATAGTAAAACATATGTAACATAAAATTAGCCATTTTAACCATTCTTAAGTGTACAATTCAGTGGCATTAAATACATTCACGATGTTATGCAACCATCAACATTTCCGGGATTGTTCATCATCAAAAAGTAACTGAACCATTAAGCAATAACACCCCGTTTCCCGACCCTTGGCTCCTAATAACCTCTAATCTACTTTCTGCCTATTCTAGTTACTTCATATAAGTGGAATCATACAATATTTGTACTTTTATGACTGGTTTATTTCACTTAGCATAATGTTTTCAAGGTTCATCCATGCTGTAGCATATATCAAAATTTCATATTTTTTAATGCTATATGATATTCTATTGTATGTCTATACCACATTTTGTGTATGCATTCATCTGTTGATGGACATTTAGGTTCTTTCCACATTTTTGCTATTGTGAATAACGTCACAATGAACACTGGCATACAAGTATCTATTCAAGTCTCTGCAATTCTCTTGGGTATATTCCTAGAAGTAGAATCATTGGTCATAAGGTAATTCCATGTTTGGCTTTTTGAGAAACTGCCAAACTGTTTTGCAGTTTTTGTACCATTTTTCAACCCCTCTCCCACCCCCCAGCAGTGCATAGGTTCTAATTTCTTCATTTCCACACTAAAATGAGTTCTTTCCTGTTTTGTTTTGTTTTTATAGCCGTCCTAGTAGGTGTGCCTAGTACCATTTGATCCGTCGAGTCTGGAGTTGTAATTTTCACAAGAAGCAGTAGAAAGGAAGGAAGAGATTCACTATTTGGGACTTGAAAATATACTGATGCCCTTCAAGGAACTTAAAAAGATCAGCTTTAATTCCAGATGTTTTCCAGCAATCTCATCTTATGTCCTGTGACGTTCGAATAGGGCACTGGGGACCCTAAGGTCACTAGATCCTTCCCTCTTATCAATATGCTCATTGGTTCCTGTTAAGGAACAACAGTGAGTGAACTGGTGTGTCACCCACAGGTAGCAATAAAGTATGGGTACATAACAGTTAATATATTCTATATCCCATGTGCAAGGAAGTTTCCCAAAGTTGAAGACAAATATCGGGGGAAATTATTCAACCTCTGAAATAGAGCTATTAAGAATCAAAACGATGTGCACTTTTTCAAACTGCCAACCTCCATACCAACCCAATATCATAGCCCATAGAGCCGATTCCCTCTTCATTGAGAAAAGAAAAACAAAATGTGGTTCCTCAAATCTCTCTCTTCCCCATCAAAATGTGTCTTTATCTTCACTTACTCTCCCAGTCTCCTCTCCTGTGTCAGGAAGAGCTATCTCTCTTCTTCAAGACTCATGTCCCCTCATTGCCTGCCTTTACCCCTCTCAGGTATGCTAGGCCCCCATCAGCTTTGTCCCCTTTTCTCTCTTATTTCTGCCTTCTGAAGTCACAAACAACCTTGTTTTCTCACCCAGCTTCTTTTCCTCAAGTTACTGTCCCAGTTCTTCATTACACAGGTTCTTGACAAAGAACACTTCCCATCTGCTCATTTCATACAGTCTCCTTAAACTCATACAGTCAGTTGTTTCCATGGGGTAGCCCCCTGAAACAGTGAGCATGGAGCTAGAGGGGACCGCCCAGGGCTGAATGAAGCCTAGAAACCAAGAAGGATGACCAGTGAAGCAGTCAACTCAGAAAGGCAATGATGGAGGTGGAGACAAAGATGCAACAAAATGGAGATGGGAAATGTAGACAGATATGTGGGTGAGAGCACCTGATACCTTATTAGTAATAGGTCTCTTTTGTAAGCCTCTTGCCAACTTGTTCATAGTATAGAGAACTGAGCTCTGGTTGGGCGCGATGGCTCACGTCTATAATCCCAGCACTTTGGGAGGCAGAGGTGAGAGAACTGCCTGAGCTCACGGGTTTGAGACCAGCCTGGGCGACTTGGCAAGACCTCATTTCTACAATAAATCAAAAATCAGCCGGATGTGGTGGCACACGCCTGTGGTTCTAGTTACTTGGAAGGCTGAGACGAAATGAAAGGATAGCCTGAGCCCAGCAGGTCAAGGCTGTGGTGGCCATGAGCATGCCACTGCACTCTGGACTGCATGACAGAATGAGACTCTGACTCAAAAAAAAAAAAAGAGAGAGAGAGAACTGAGCTCATTGGGACACTTTAGTTCACTAATGGAACCCTCAATTCAAGTCACTGAACTGAATTGAATTGACTTAGGGTTGTCAGACTTAACAGACAAAAATACAGGATGCTCGGTTAAATTTGAATTTAAGATACACAATTTTTATTCATTATTTTAGTTTATTTGTAAATATTTTATTTATAAGTATATTCCATACAACATTAGGATGTCCTTAATATAAATACGTCCCAAATATTGCATGGGACATACTTCTTCTAAAAAAATTGTCAACGTTTATCTGAAATTCAAATGTAACTGGGCTTTCTATAATTTACCTGACAACCCTAGCCATACTCCACCTCCTTAGAGGATTTTAACCGACCTCTCCCTCGATCTTCCTCCTCAGTTCACTTCCAGAACACTATTCCATCTCAATTGCTGTCAGTGGCTTATCTTCTTCAATTTGGTCCTTAAATGTAAAGATTCTATAGGATTCGGGCTGTAGGCCAGGTTCTTCCTCACTCTGTGTCAATCCATCTGTTCCTGTACCTTCCTCATACCAAATTGATGGCTTGATGATGAAACTGCAGTCTATATCCTCAGCTCTCACATTTCAAAATTTCAGAACTGAGTCACTTTTATCTTTTTTTAGACATCTCCACTTTGAAGTTTCAGCCCCTATCTCAAACCCAACACATTTAAAACCGAAATCACCATTCTATCTCCAAAATCTGTCACCAATTTCTTCATGTAAGCTACCGGTGCCGACACTCTTATGATCATGGATTCAAGAAAATGTCAGGCCTAAATCCAGTCACCACATCCTGTCCATTCCACCTCTGAATATCTGTCACCTTTGTCATCAAGTCCTCACCTTTGTTATCTCTTGATGACTGGTCTCCAGATTCCCATCCCCTGTCTCTCCAGTTCTTTCTTCAAACTACTGCCACATGATATCCAGAAAAGTTTTTCAATCACATAATTCATCTTCTTGAAGCTCTGCATGGCTTCCATTGAGTAAGCATAAACTTTTGTTTGGGCCTCCCTTCTGTTGCTGAAAGAGCCTTCTTTACTTTCTGAACCAAGATCTATGAACACACTTTGAGAATCAGTCATCTATATGCCTTTACCCTATTACAATGTAAACATACATTTCTTTTTTCCTATTTTCAGGGAATTGGAAAATACAGAAGAGCTTAAGAATAAAATAAAGTCACATTTTTAAAAAGAATGAACTCGTAACCCCTTAGTATGTTAAAAGTTTCCATGATCTGACCCAAGCAGGCCCAATGTCTGCAGGCCCATCTCCCAGAGTACCCCTCCAAATATCTAAAACAAAGCTTCGAGGTTTACTTATCTCTTCCCAGATATGCTGAACCCTCTCCTGCCTTTTCCCAACCTGAAACTCCCTTCTGCCCATTCTTCACTTGCTCAGCTTTCAACTT